>VURO01046699.1:0-15594 GCA_015108175.1 Pelvicachromis taeniatus | reverse complement strand
TCTGTCAGACAGTCCAATATTTGAGGTAGTTGAGTTAAGCTGAGTGATAGTGTGTGTGTGTGTGCGTGTGTGTGTGTGTGTGTCAGTGTGTGTGTGTGTGTGTGTGTGCGTGTGTGTGTGTCAGTGCGTGTGTGTGCTCCGAGCTCTGACCTGCTGCATTTTGCCACCACAGAAGAAAAAGACATAGAAGTGACCACAGTTGACCTTTGACCTTCTGTGTTTCTCTTCAGCAGATCAGCACATTCTTCACTTACACATACAAACGCACACACACACACACACGCACACACACACAAGTTTAACAGAGCAGGAGGAACAGGAGGAGGAGGAGGAGGAGGAGGTGCTCCCCGATGAAGAGTCTGAGCTGCAGCTGCTCCCTCAGGTATGTAAACACAGGCTTTTATTGTGGAGGAATGCGGGCCCCATCAGATAAGCTCAAGCTTTTATTTTGTAAACACAGAGACGTCACTTTACTGAGTTCTTTCATCAGAACAGCTGCTGGCAGGATGAAGGTCAAAGGTCAGCCTGGACAGAGCTTCTGTGTCCTTTTGTCTGTCCCACGAACAACAACTAAATATGAAGCTCATAAATCAATAAAGTCAATCAAATGGATCAATGCGGCGCGGCCATGGCGGTCCGTTTGGTCAAATAAACCGTTGGCCATCTTTCTTGGTCTGACTGCTGATGATGACCGGGGTCCTCGGGCACACGGTGACCACAGGACAGGAGCAGTCTGAGCGTGCTCAGTGGCGCTGTGATTCTGTGTTGTGGAGCTGTGTTGGCTCACAGCGACACAGATGTTTCCAGATGTTTCCAGATGTTTCTTCTGGCTGTGGGCCCCCGTTTCACACGGTGAACTGCACGTCCAGCAGAGGGCGACATTTCCCTGCACCCAGCTGACACTGCCGTGAGGTCGCCGCAGAAATGCTGACGTTTAAACGGCTCAGCCAGCAGCGAGGCCGTGAGCACTTCCTGTTCCCTGGGATACAGTGGGCGTGTCTGAGCCACAGTCAGCTGACGCTGATGTCACTGAGGGAGGAGGAGTCTGATCGCCAGCAGCTGCCCTGCACCACCCCACGGAGGCGGAGCCAGAGACCACACCCCTGATGATGATGTCAGCGTTCCACTTCCTGTTTTTAGGCTGTAAAAAACATTTCACAATAAAAAGTGAAAAGCTGCTTGAAGGCACACACACACACACACACACACACACACACACACACACACACACACACACACACACACACAGGTTTGGGGTCAAAGGTCAGTCCTCTGTGTTTCCTCACTTCTATACAAAAACAGTGATGATGTCATCGCCCTGCCTGGTCATGTGACTCAGCGGGTGCGTGAACCTGCTCAATCTGTAAACACATCAGGTTGTTGTTGTTGTGACTCTGCAGACACGCTGTGGTGGTGATGACACAGAGGGGGCGGGGCCTGGCTGCAGGAGGGGGTCCACTGGACAAACAGCCAGAGGGGGGGCCGGGGGCAGATCCCCGCCCTCCCTGGGTATAAGGGCAGAGGCGCAGCGTGCTCCTCAGACACAACCCCTCAGACATCATGGAGATCAGGACGCAGTTGTCACCGCGGCTGCCGGTCGCCATGGAGAGCAGCTGAGCTGCCCCATCTGCCTGGACACGTTCACCAAGCCAGTGGTCATCCTGCCGTGTCAGCACAACCTGTGCCGCGGCTGCGCCGGCGACCTGTTCGAGTCCCGGAACCCCTACCGCCTCTCCGGGGGCAACTTCCGCTGCCCCACCTGCCGCTTTCAGGTGGTGCTGGACCGCCACGGCGTGTACGGGCTGCAGAGAAACCTGCTGGTGGAGAACATCATCGACATCTGGAGCAGCAGCTGGAGAAGGGGGCGGACCCTGCCGACGACACGCCCCTGAAGGACGGCAAGGCGCCGCACTGCCAGGAGCACGAGGACGAGCGCATCAATATCTACTGCGTCACCTGTGCCACGCCCACCTGCTCCATGTGCAAGGTGTTCGGCCAGCACCGCAACTGCCAGGTGGTGCCGCTGCTCGCCGTCTACGACAGCCAGCGGAGCGAGCTGCGCGCCGCCATCGAGCTGCTGGTCGTCGCAAATGGCAGCGTGCAGGTGGCCGTGACCCAGATGGAGGAGACGCAGCGCTTGGTGGAGGAGAGCGGCGAGCTGCGGCGGCGCCGCCTGGGGGAGAGCTTTGACCTGCTCTACGCCCTCCTGGAGGAGCGCAAAGGCGAGCTGCTGGAGCGCATCGATGGTGAGGAGCGGGACAAGATGGCGGTGCTGCGGGCGCTGGCAGAGCGCTACCGGGAGCAGCTGCAGCTCGGCCGCCAGCTGCAGGAGAAGCTCCAGCAGAGCGTGGAGCAAAGCGGCTCCGCCCACTCCCTGCTCACCGCCAAGCGGGGGGGTCAGCGTGACGTCATGAAACACAAAAGTTTGAGTTTGATGAGGAAGAGTTTGCAGGAAAGACTCGAGCTGGTAAATAAAGCTGTTGCTCCTCACAGCACCTCCTGCTTCAGCCTCCCGCGCCTCCTTCACTGAGCTCCTGACTGCTTTCATTCACATTGATGACACACTTATTTACTTTTTTGTCATCACAGCATGATGATGCTAATGTCGGAGACAGCCAACGCCAGGTGATCCATACAGACATAACATGGCGTCATCTGCACGCTGAGCGGGTCGTGTGGCAGGGCGACCAGTGCAAAGAGAGGCCTGAGACACCTCACAGCTGGTCTGTCCGAGAACCTGCCACAGGATCATTTTATGAGCTTAAAGCGGGTTTGTGTAACTTTAATGGGCCGTTTCATAACGTTCGAGTCGACATCAGACCCGTGCCATGGAACCCTTCTGTCAGAGATTTTGTCTTTGAAGAAACTAATAAATGTTTTATTGCAGTTTTCAGTAACAGCTGACGTGGTTAGCCCCTAACCCTAACCCAGTGCGGGACGTTACCATAGAGTTTGTAATGAAATGAAGCAGCGGCGGTGGGAACACAGGTGAGACTCCTGTTACAGTCCAAACATTCACTCCCGCCCACAGGTCTCTACGTCGTCAGTGACATCATCGGTGACATCAACCCCGCCCATTAGATCCAGCCGTGCGTGATGGGGCGCGGCGCTCAGGCGGCGACCTCCTGAGGCATTGTGGGATATGTGAGTGCTGTGTGCAGTGATAACCTGCTCTGCTTCTACAAACGCCACAGCGCCGTCGTCACCGCGACCCCCATGAACCACGGCGAGCCTTTAATTAGACGCTGACACAATGATGATGTGCCGGGGGGGCGCTGTTCCCGCGGGGCTACGGTGAGCCGTGACGACCCGCTCAGCGCCCGAGCTGGTGGGTAACAGACGTCTCCGACGGAGCACTTTGGAAAATACGAGATGTCCTGATAAAGCGAGCAGATGTTTGACGTTTGCAGCTACATTCTCACCTGAACGTAGACGTTTGTTTTGTGACCCAGAAAGAGTAATCAGAGTAATCACAGTAATCACAGTAATCACAGTAATATTACAACGGAGTAGCTGCCGGCAGTGGTGGAGACTGGGATCAGCCGGGCCACGCTGTGAATTCTGGGATATGGTGGGCCACGTAGGATACACCAGACCCATCCTACAAACTCAGGGACATGTAGGACGCATTTGTAGGAGTCTACGAATTAGGACAGCCTACGTCACGTCGCTGTGACGTAATCGGCCTCCAAATGCGGCCCACGTCGGCTGCGTCCGCGGTTTGGGACACAGCTTTTGTCTCCATGAAGCGATCAGCTGACTGACAGCAAACAAACAAGTGTAATCAATAACACTGCCATCAGAGCAGGTCCGAGGATGACTGTCAGACAGACTGCGCCCCCTGTGGTCACACTCACACACTGCAGGAGTGTTTGTGAATCTGTTCTTTGTTTTTGTTTTTTCTACATTTTTGTGTTCAACACTGTGTGTCAGCTGTGGTTGTTGTACACTGCTGTATAAATAACCATGGTCTGTTTTCTAATATTATGAAATATTTGCTGTAGTTTGACAGTAAATGTGTCCTTTTCTACTTTTGAAGCTCGTTTTTCATTTAAGGTGTATTGTTTTATTTTTAAAGCAGTTCTCAGCTTTAATTCAAACTCATCTTTACAGACTTTTTGCATTTACACTCAAACTTTTTCACTTTTTAAATATTTCTTCACTTTTACTTTAAACCGCAATAACCCACTCGCCAAAATAAAAGCCCAGGAATACGTTTTAATGTTTTAAACGTTTTCCTTTAAACAGATGATTGTGATAGTTTCACAATAGCATCACACTCACCTTGTAAATGTTCTCACCCTCACCCATCACTGTGTAATTACCCTATTAATTTCAAAATAAAAGTCCACGAGTCGTTTTATTGTCTCATAAAGTCTGAAAAAACCTTTTTATGGGGGAAAAAGTTTCCTTGTGATTGTATGACATCATGTTATAACATGATCACTTTATCTCCACGTCACGCCTCTTTATGTCTGTGAATGCTTACACTCACATTAATCATGAGATAAAGAAACGAGTCTCATCCACGGCGTTCGTCTTTAAACGTCTTAACGTACAAACATGTGCAGATCTTCACTGATGATGTCACCATGAGCTCAGGTCTCATGACCTGCTGCTCTACAATCTGAGCTTTGACTGAACGCTTCACACGTTTTATTTCAGCCTGTGTATCTGGATGTTTGTCGTCTTCCCCGTGGACGTCTGATTTGGTGTTTCAGAGTTTAGCCTGCAGCCGTGTTACAGTGTGTGTGTGTGTGTGTGTGTGTGTGTCAGGAGGTGTCGTCATGTGATCAGCTGATGTTCTCAGTTCAGTTTTGCCTGTCTCATCATCGAGCTGCAGACACACACACTGGGTGAGTTTTTCTGCTCTTTCACTCAATTTTAATCTCATTTATTTAATATGAACTTTATTAAGTTTAACGGATTAGTTTTAAATCTAATCTGAGCTCTGAACACAGCCGCTGGCTCACGCCGCGCCGCGCTCGCTCGTTTGTCTTATTAAACTTCATCCTGTGGTCGGGCTTTTAATCTGAAGGCACATTAACGGTAAATTTATGTTATTATTAGCCTGGCCGACTTTTATTTTGAAAGTCTTTGACTGTAAAGCTTTGTGTAGATTGAAGTTTAAGTTTGGTGAGTTTGTTTCGTGGGTGTGATGACAGGCCAGCCGCTGGCCCTCCTCACGTCTTCTCGGGCACATTAACGACGATAAAGCCACAGAGCCCGCACACTCGCCCCACCAGCAGGTCACATGACACACACTGTCTGCGTTCTGGCAAAACGATGGCGTCTGGTCACTGATCAGACTAAATGATTCAGTTATTACAGACATTTAACTTCAGAATATTCTTTTTAACGTCGTTAGTAACATGGAATTCTAATCAAACACTTCACATCTTTGTCTTGAATATATATTATTATTTGTAGTATTTCATTGTTTAAAATATATATTTTTTGTTGTCGCTACAGTTTCAAAAAGATAAATGTTGTGATGTTTTATGTTGTTTTGCCTCAAAGTGTTTCTAAGTGTACAGTGAAATATTAAAGACTTATTAGGACCAATCAGGGCCATTTTGAAACTTCTGACATACTTTAGCTGTAATATTATAGCACATTTACTTTTTTCATAAATATGTTGGTTTTTCTTACTGAAGAAATATTTTGCTTTAAATGGAATTTACTGTTTTGTTTGTCTTTAATGTTTTGTCACAAAAATGATGTTCTAAAAGTTTTTTTTACATCTGAAAAGGTTTTTTTACTGTCCTGCTGCTGATCAAAGTGTTACATCGGTTGTTTTAGTCTTTCTAAAAGAGTTTTACTTAAAAATAACCAACAACAGAACCCTGAGGAACTCCACAACTGCCATCTGATATGATTGATTGACTGATTGATTGACTGATTGATTTTTAGTGTCATGGAGCGTAGGCTGGATCTTTCCCGTCTCACGGACGAAGAGGCCAAACATGTTTGGGAGGTGATTCAACGAGATTTCAACCTCCGTAAGAAAGAAGAGGAGCGACTCAGGTACTCGTCCCTGCTCTCAGTGTTTTCATGGCTCAGGTACAAATATCACAAACATTACTAAAGTTTCAGGATGTTTTTCAAGCCGAAGCTGAAATATCAGCATTAACAACAGCACACAGAAAATACTGATGTAAAAAGTGCACAAAGGTAAGAACAGAACATTTTACTGGAAGTCTAAAAATCACTAATAAATCAACCAGAGAGTGAACGAATGTTGCCAGGCCAGTGAAACTGACGTGGAGCTCGGACGTCTGAAGCTTTGTGTGAGTCTGAGCTGTTTTCGACACGTCTTCCTCTCAGAGTGGACGTTTTGAAGACGTACATGAACCTTCTCAGACTTCCTCTCTGAAGCTCGACTTTGTGCGAGTCCTGCAGTTTGAGCTGTTTTCGTTCATGTGAGGTTTGCAGGAATGCCGGCGTGAAAGACGTCGTTGTTGTTGCACTCGATCACGCCGCGGTCACACGGCGTCGCCTCACAAAGGCGCTCTGTGTCTCCTCCAAACACTCCAACTCCCATCAGCCCCGGGGGGAAGGAGCAGCCTCACAGGGACTCGTGGCTGGAGAGAAATGAGGAACATGATGTCATCTCTTATCTTCATCCGTTCAAATCACACCGAGAAATCAATAAAAACTGATCAGAACACAGAATTCTACATTTCAAACTAAAGAAGCCAAAATGAAACCTGTAAGAAGGTTTGTTAATAAAAACTTTGGAGTTTGGAGCCACAAGTGAACCGAAGGCAGATCTGATACAGTGGACTGATAGTTGTTTGGCCCGGTGAGGGATCTGGGCTCGAGTTCAGAAGGAGCGCTACCAACTCCTACCAGGAAGAGGAGGCCCGGGGGAGAGCCAGGAGAGCTGGAGGGGTTAGATCCTTGGGCTGCCCCGGGGAGGCCTCGGTGTTCCTGCAGATATGCTGAGGGGAGGGGGGTCTCTCCACTCCTGCCCCGTCACCCAGACGGTCCTGCTCTACACACAGTTTGATCCTGCGCCAGCGAGCCCGACTGATCTGATTAGAGTCGTGGTCGTCGCACGCTCTCCGTGGTTCTCAGTCTGAGGCTGATGTTTGGTCAAGTGATGGATCACATGACGCAGGGAGAACACACGAGTCACTGAGAGCCAATCACTGAGGGGATGAGTCACACTGTGGTCATTTGTCTTTATGAACGCTGTCTTCTCTTTTTGACCACTTTGATCATTTTTACCTTCACCTGTGTGATTTAAGACAGCCCATGGTGGCTCCGCCTCCAGTGCTAAGCAGATCCTTGGTTCTGGTTCTTCTTCCTTTGCTTTTGCGTCTAGCGGTCCACCTGTCAGCGAGGCTCTGTAAGGATTGTTGGAGTGGAATTGTTGTTTGCGCCCTGTGATCTGGTAGCACGCTGCTGAGGTTGGTCCTTTGGTGCTTTACTGTTGTCAGAGCATGAACCTGACTGAACGATGATCTAGGCACAATTCAAACATCTCACACAAAGACGTGCCTACTCTGTGTTCTGCAAAGAGCAGGTAAGTCCATCTTGATAGTCTGTGACCATCTTTTCACGTCCTTTCCAGCGAGCTGAAGACTAAGATCGAAAAGGAGGACTCAAAACAAGAGCTGCTGGGCTCCCAGAGCAGCTTGTCCGACTCGCTGTGTATCCGCTGCCTGCAGCCCTTCAAGTTCCTGGTCAACAGCAAACGCCAGTGTCTGGACTGTCACATGTACACCTGCAAGTCGTGCAGCCGCTACAACAAGAAGGAGCACGGCTGGGTGTGCGACAACTGCCGCATGAACAGGTGAGCCGAGCGCGTCGGCGTGGGCCCAGAGTTCCTTGGTGGTTACGGTCTTTTGTGGTGGATCTTCATCACGTTCTCTATATTCTGCACTTGTGTTGTTCAGGGTGCTCAAGATCGGGACTCTGGGCTGGTACCATGACAACGTGAGAAACCGTTTCAAACGCTTCGGTAGTGCCAAAGTGATGAGGTCGTTGTACAAGAGGCTGAACGGAGAAGGTGAGTTAGCCTGATGTTAAAGGATTCACCGAGTCGACTGTCAGGTTGTCAGGGCTAACACGAACGTTGGTGCTCCAGGTGGGCGTGACGATGACACCCAGAGCATGCCGGATGTCCACAATCGTGAGTTTGTTAAATGTTTCATTATTAACATTATTAAAAGTGGAAACTTTCTTCCTGTTTCATGTGCTATTTAAACGTTACCGTCAAATGTTCCCGGTCAACTGTGGCCAAAGTTTCAAATGAGTCATGTAAAGGAAACGGCTGTGGGTCCGAAGCCAAGCATCCCCAACGAGCCAGGCTTACAGCCAATCAGGCCAAGCTCGTACTCTCCACAGGAGCACCTGTCACACTGGGCAGAGTAGTGACAGCAACATGTTGCATTTTCAGACGCGTACAATGGCAACGAGGACGATCACGGAGAATTCGAGGGTCAGCGCTACAAAGTGGTAATATAGATAAAAGTGACACAGATGTGACGTCTGTTCTATAAAAGTGCACGTGTTCAGGCCTAATGTGATGTGCTCCAGATGAGGAAGAACAAACGCCTGCTGTCGGTTCATCCCATGGACTTTGACAACGAGGATTATCTGCCTCACTCACGCCGTGCGTCTGTGCAGGTAAGTCACAGTTGTGAAAAGCAAACATAAGAGAGAGATCTAAAACGGTGCGTCTAACTTTGTGTTGGCAGCAGCAGCAGCAGCAGGATGATCGCTATTCTAGGAACGACGTGGACTACGACCATTACAACCACAGAGGAAACCGCAGGAAGAGCCTGGACCGATGCGCCATGAGAGCCGGTCAGTATACGAGCACACCGCTCCCCCACCAGCATGGTGCAGCTGCCAAAACACACATTCACATGTCCAACAAAATCAACTGGAAAGTTTAAAGCAGTGAGGTGTGCGGGGGTCACTGAGCCCCACAGTCCGTCCACCATCATTTACCACAGAAGACGTCTGGGAGCTCTGAAACCTGTGGGAATACATGGAAACAGCTGGTCCTGCAGCTGCTTTCACTGGGGCGCCACCTAGTGTCTGTTGGCGGAATCACAGCTTTGTTTCACAGGTTCAAAACGAGCCTGTCGAGTGGATAAGAGACCCCGCCTTTACTATCAGGTTTAGATACAAATTCTACTTTGGATGTCCAACAGGTTGCTTTTTATTTCCAACATCTACGTTTGCCTGAATGCTTTTGCTTTCCTGTCCATTTTTATAGGTCTGCATCCACCTGAGTGTGTCTGTGTTTACCTGTGTTTGCTATCAGATGACAGCGGGGACAATCGGATGGTCCGCACTCGCTCTCTGTCCAAGATAACCTCGTCGGTGGCTCGGCAGCAGTACGTCGACACGTCAGACGAGGAAGAGTACCAGAGGTACCCGCCCATGTACCAGCAACCACCCCACCGCCGGAGGGGCAGTAGAACCTCCTCCCAGGAGAACCTGGGCCAAGCCCCGCCCGTAAGGACAATCAGCCAGTCACTGGAAACGAAGTTTCATTGGCGTAAAAATGGGATTTTCTTCTCTTGATTCTTGGAAAACTTGTGTTTAACCCTTTTTTTGCTTCATGTTTTATTAAAACAAAGTCCATATAATCTTAGCCATTAAGAACGAGGAGAAACTGGTCGTGAAAGCTGACATGGAGCTTTTCAGACATACTAAATCGTTGCCGTTCACGTTGATTTTACGTTGCAGATAAATGAACTGAGCAAGCGAATGTCGGCCATTGAGAGTCTGCTGAGCCGCCTGGAGGAGAAGATTACGCCTGGTGACGAAGTGAGACGAGACGATAATGTGAAACCATGTCCTGAACCAGTCAGTACAAACATCCTGTAACTTTGTTTTACAGCAGGCCTTAAATCCATCAGCTCACAATGAGGAGGAGAAACTAAGAAGGAAGCTTAGTGAGCTGGCGGGCAACCTGAGTGATAAGGCCCCGTCATCGGACGACGAGGCCGGGAAGAAGTCCTTCTCTGTGGGTAAAGGTTTGGCCGGACTGAAGGGCGGCCCTGCAATCGCTCTGATCTCCCGAAAGGACAAAGAACTGAGCTCATCCAGTGATGAGATGCCCACTGAGGCCCAGAAGGTAGGAAGACTGAGTCAGTCCACTGTTTACAGAATTCAAACCCAGACAGTGGGAACCTGGGGGTTTCTCAGACCACCAATGGATCTGATGTTCAAAGTTCTCGCGGGTCGACTATAAAAACCTTACTTTTGGATCACTGCACACTCATTTAATGGTATAGTGGTTCATAACCTGCGTTTGAAGAACAAAATAAAGGCCCAAAAGTTTCTTAAGTCTTTATTTTGTGTGATGTCTCATAAACATCCAGCTTCCCATCTGTGGTACACTCAGTGCTTCTACAGCATGGCTTGGCTTCTCCCCAAAAGCTGTTTCATTCCATCTGTAAAGGGTCTGAAGACCAAGTTTCTTCTTCATTCGCATGTTTTGGTCCTCATAAAGAGTTCCACTCCTGAAAATACTGAATGTCTCTCTAAACTTCTCATTGGTTTTCTTATTCCACCTGTGACAAAACAATCTCATCATGAGAAACGAGATGTGTCCCAGTAACCCCACGTCTACAGACCAGAGCTCCAGTGACCTCCTGGTGGAGGAGAACTCTTTCTGATGCATCCTCACTAACCTGCTGCCTCCTGCATTGACTAACAGCCGTCTGTTAGGTTAGTGTTACTGTGAAGCTCAGCAGCTACCTGCCTGGACCACACAGACGCCTCACCTGTACAGGTGTTTACCTGAAAACTAAATCTCTGTGCAATCATGTGAGGCCAAAGGGGAGGAGAAATCTGCCAGTGAGCGATATCTACTAGTGAGCGATATCTACTAGTGAGCGATATCTACTAGTGAGCGATATCTACCAGTGAGCGATATCTACCAGTGAGCGATATCTACCAGTGAGCGATATCTACCAGTGAGCGATATCTACTAGTGAGCGATATCTACCAGTGAGCGATATCTACCAGTGAGCGATATCTACTAGTGAGCGATATCTACCAGTGAGCGATATCTACTAGTGAGCGATAGCTACCAGTGAGCGATATCTACTAGTGAGCGATATCTACCAGTGAGCGATATCTACTAGTGAGCGATATCTACCAGTGAGCGATATCTACTAGTGAGCGATATCTACCAGTGAGCGATATCTACCAGTGAGCGATATCTACTAGTGAGCGATATCTACCAGTGAGCGATATCTACCAGTGAGCGATATCTACTAGTGAGCGATATCTACCAGTGAGCGATATCTACCAGTGAGCGATATCTACCAGTGAGCGATATCTACTAGTGAGCGATATCTACCAGTGAGCGATATCTACCAGTGACGATATCTACTAGTGAGCGATATCTACCAGTGAGCGATATCTACTGCGATCAAAAAGTTATCCGACTCTGCCAGTAAAAATCAAATCCCTGTTTATATTTAGCCAGTCTTGTCTTGAAGGCCATCTTTGCATATACCTCTGGACTGTTTGACATCACTTCCTGTAAGCCATGGGTCATCAGTGAGTTTGAACTTCAATTAGAATTTCATATTAAAGAAGAGGACAAATCACAGAGTCTGGTGAGTAAAGCAACTGGTGAGTTAAGTTTTACATTTCGTGCGGTTACCTCATGACAGCAGGCACCACGGTTCAGGTAGTTCCTGCTGAATGTTCCCACGCAGGAACAGGAAGTTACCGCAGAACCTTGTTTCAGAGTCTCAGTATGTGAGGAAAACCCAGCAAATGTCATAAGAAATCCAACGAGCATGTCCCTGGTCACAGTCCTTACCTTTGACAGTGGACCGTCCCCCAAATCCATCTCTGACTCATCGCTGGGGACACCCCGACACCGAGGTCTCAGATACACCCGACACCGAGGTCGGGTGTATCTGAAACACATGCCACCGTTTCAGAAAAAGGTGTGCACCGCTTTTAAATGAAGAAAGGAATTTGATTTTTATAGGCAGAGTCCTTTTTGATCGCACCATCTCCCGATGTAGCTCCCGAAGCCTCAAAATGTCACATGACCTCCCAGAGCTTCATCACCAAACTGAAGTCAGACACAAGGAACGCTGCGGTGGCGTGTGGCGTCTGGCCCGGTAGCTGCTGCAGGATGGGATGTTGTTTTCCAGCTGCTAACATCTGTCCCTCTACATGGCTTTCAGAGATCGACTGTCGCCGCCCTCTGTGACCTCACCACTGAGGTCCTGAGAACCATTAATGCCACAGAAAACGCTATGGTCGAGTACGGCCTCTCAGAGCCGATCGACAGGTCCCACTTAGTAGGCACTGACGTAAAGCAGGCCGATGATGCGTTCAGGGAACTTGAGGAAAATGTAAGCCTCCAACATGAACTGCACGCCTCATTGTCCCTGAAACCCCGCCCTCCACCTCGTCCGAAGCATGACGGAAATGTCTGGACTGGCTTTAAGACTCCCGGCTGCTGTGTGTCCGTCCATCAGCTGCAGGGCTGGTTTCGGTCGAACACACTGGGTACGCTCTCAGTCCAGTTTGAGTCCAGTTCAGTTCTGGACTGAAACACAACAGTTGGTAAAACCAGGCCGATGCTCATTATTGTGCAATAGCCTTAAAGTTGGCAGTAAAAATGGCCTGACGAGTTTGAAAAGAGAAAAGTTTAAAGTCATTCTGTAGGAAAGGATGTTTTTCTAGTTTCATCATCATCAGGCCTTCATCTCGTGATGTAAAGATCCTCATGACTGAGCTCCTCATCCTCCGATGAGACCTCAGTGATTCAGTCAGAGATCCAGTGTGTTTCACTGATACTCAGGCCTGTCTTCATCCTCATCACCACCACCATCATTCCCTGTGGTCTGGAGGCGTGTCAGCTGACCCAGGGGTCTGTCCTGTTACCTGTCCAGGTGTACATCACGGCCGGTCAGTCCTACGAGCTGGAGTCAAAGCTGCGGCGGCTCGAGCAGAGCGCCAAGAATCAGTTTGGAGGGACGACGGACTCGGAGCTGTCGGAGCTGGAGGACGTGGTGGCGCTGACGGCTGCCAGAGTCCAGAGTGCCGAGAGCGAGGTGGGTCGATGCCTTTCAGTCGTCCGGTTTGTAACACGTGAACACGACAGTTTCCCTTCATGGTTGTTCCGTTTGCAGGTTTCTGACATCGAGAGTAAAATCGCTGCTCTGAGCGCCGCCGGATACAAGAAGAAGGTCAGTGTGTGAGGAGGCGATTACACTGGTGTGCGCTCACTCAGGCATCGCATGAAGAACACTAACGTCATGATCGTGAATCAGAGGCTTCCATCCGATATCAAACACACGTGCAGAAGAGAGAGTAAAGCAGCCGTGACCTCGGCCGACCTCGCCGGGTTCCTTTGTGTTTCTGTTGCTGCCATCTTGGCTGTTTGTTTCCAGAGGTGACCATATTTGGGCGAGAGGGTAGACTGCTAATTTATCGAATAATCCCAGAGTTTCACTCAGCACAACTGGAGCTCCGCCCTCTTCAATGGTCTGTTAGTACAGTGACCTCACAGCCGCCATATTATTGGTCACATGATGTCATTTAAACTGCTCCAACAGCACAAACAGGGTCCAGAGGTCCCGTTCAGGTGCAGCTAGCCAACAGCTAGCAGCTACAGCCACCTGTGTAACCTGTCAGTCAGAGAGGCCACGCCCCCAATAATGCAAACTGTAAGCCTGAATTCGATGTAAATGGGTGAGCTGCTGGAGCCTCTAGTGGACGTCAGAGGGACTGCAGCCTTCGGGTGCCTGGTTGCCATGTTAGCTGCATCTTTGTGACGTCGCTCAGACCCACGTGATGAACGTCCGTGTTTCTTTGCAGGTTTCAGGAACTCAGAGGAAAAAGTCGACTCAGGATTTTCAGAGTAAGAGACAACCTCACTTCCTGCACGTTTAAAGAGAAGCTGAAACATGTTGCAGTCACGTTCCATTACTGTGGTGACGCCCTCGTGTTAATGATCGCTTCTTGTTTCAGAAGCCAACGGCACTCAGTGGAAATCCAGCAACATGTTCTGAAGCAGACCAGACCTTCAGCAGCTGCTGCTCGCTCCTCTTCCTCATGAAGCCTTCATCAGACACTCAGCGCTCTGAAACTCATAGAGCAGCGTATATCTGTAGCTACTGCTTAGAGACATAACACACGATCACAGCTGGTAGAGTTAGACCAGGGGTCCCCACGGGAGGTCCACTACCTCCATCATCCAATCAATGTGAGTTTTAAATAAGCCAACAAAAAGGTTTTCTTTCATTTTTATTTAACATTTATTTAACAATTTGTCTTTTAACCACTGATCAATTATTCGTCTGCCCATTAAATCATCTCCTGAACAGAAAAGTGTTAAACGAAAAACAACGTGACAGTGACATGAATGTTGACCGCCAGCTTCAAACTGATGTGGGCTCAATGCCATTCTTACACATTCAAATGTTCATTAGCAAATTTTGTCCATTCATCTTTAAATGTTCAGTTTTATTTTTGGCAAAGCCGTCTTCTTTTTCTCACTCATCCGTGCTCCACCAAGTCGTCACTGAGCTGTCAGCAAGCTGTCCAAGTCAGTAACGTCTGCGGACGAGTCAAAGCGAGCCGGCAGGAATCAAACATCTGGTCCGTGGTCCGGACTGGGACTGGGGGTTGGGGACCCCTGGTTTAGATGAAATAAGAGAAAACATGAAAATGTACACACATAACTAAATGAATATTAAAGTGTAGAATTGTTACAGTATTTCTTTGGAGCTCCGAGGCAGCTGGAGGAAATGGAAATGAAGTAAGATGAAAAAGTGTTTGGTCTTCAGGCGGACAGCTTAGAGGACAAAAGCTTTACTGCAAATAAAGTCTGTGAAATGGAAACATGTCTAATGTCCTCTGATGTCCTCTGATGACGGTCTAATGTCCTCTAATGTCCTCTGATGACGGTTTAATGTCCTCTGATGACGGTCTGATGTCCTCTAATGTCCTCTGATGACGGTCTAATGTCCTCTGATGACGGTTTAATGTCCTCTGATGACGGTCTAATGTCCTCTAATGTCCTCTAATGTCCTCTAATGACGTCTAATGTCCTCTGATGACGGTCTAATGTCCTCTAATGTCCTCTAATGTCCTCTGATGACAGTCTAATGTCCTCTAATGTCCTCTGATGACGGTCTAATGTCCTCTAATGTCCTCTAATGTCCTCTGATGACGGTCTAATGTCCTCTAATGTCCTCTGATGACGGTCTGATGTCCTCTGATGTCCTCTGATGTCCTCTGATGACGGTCTGATGTCCTCTAATGTCCTCTGATGACGGTCTAATGTCCTCTAATGTCCTCTGATGACGGTCTAATGTCCTCTAATGTCCTCTAATGTCCTCTAATGTCCTCTGATGACAGTCTAATGTCCTCTAATGTCCTCTGATGATGGTTTAATGTCCTCTGATGACGGTCTGATGTCCTCTAATGTCCTCTGATGTCCTCTGATGTCCTCTGATGACGGTCTGATGTCCTCTGATGACGGTCTGATGTCCTCTGATGACGGTCTGATGTCCTCTGATGACGGTGGAACATGTGTTTAGCTCTCTCGTCTTTGAGGCGGTGTCATGTCTGAGCTCCAGATGT
>VURO01046695.1:0-10544 GCA_015108175.1 Pelvicachromis taeniatus | reverse complement strand
CAACTAAAACTGATTTTGTGTGTGTGTGTGTGTGTGTGTGTGTGTGTGTGTGTGTGTGTGTGTGTGTGTGTGTGTGAGTGTGGGTGTGTGTGTGTGTGTGTGTGTGTGTGTGTGTGTGTGTGTGTGACCAAGTAAAGGGTTGACAGATAGGAATTTGTGATTGGGGAGAACATCCTGTTGGGTGAACAGCAACTCATGTCTCTTGCTCAAGTCCTCTGTACAGTGGTGAAAAAAACAAAACAAATGTGTGTTCAGGATCTCTGATCCACGTTGTCCTAGATGCAGCCTCCAGTTACATACAGGTGGGTTGATCTGCAGAAAAAACACACCAAAAAAAACAACCAAACGTGTGCAGGCCACCAGATTTCCAAGCACAATTAGAAGCTAAGGGACTGAGGAGAATGGCAGTTGGAGGCACACTGGCCACTGGGTATTTGCATTAAGTGCATGGTTGTGTGTATGCTGAAGCAATCCCAACTTAAAAGGCCTACACATTCACCCTTGTAGTTTACTTCTTAATCCCTCCCTGAGTCCCTTTAACAATTAATGGTACATCTGACTCTTCATTCGCCTCTTTGTCTGTAGATTTGCTATAAGGCAAGGAGGGCAGATCTAGATGAAGTGAGACTGAGAGACAAAAAGGGATAAAGTGGCAGGGAGGGAGAAAGATCATACTGTCAAGTTCAAAGGCTCCTCAGTGTTTCTCCTTCCTGGCTTCTGTGTGTCCGTTTTTCTGAAAGCACTGAAGGCTGAAATAAATGCCCCCCTTCTTCTCCCTATACATACTGCATCTCAGTCGCTCTCTCCCAACTTCCTACTTCAATTCATCTTCTTCGTTCCCTAGTTCGTTCCCAAAACTTCAAAATCTCTCATTCTGAAACCTTTAAACTGAATCTTGTTATCCTTCTGCTTTTATCCCCCTCCTCTTTCCCTTGATCCCTGTTTCACAGCGTGTGTTGCTCTGTTGGGGGGTGATGTGGGTGCAGGGAGGGCGGCAGCAGGGCCGGGAGCGGCGACTGGGGAGTAGGCGGTGGGGAATGGGATGGGGACTGATGCTGATGGGAATGATGGTGGACAGGAGGACCATAGTGAGGAATAACAGGTGGAGTGGCAGGAAGGACGTAGGGAGTTGGGGACGGAGCTGGTGAGGATGAGTAGCCTCCAGCCATGCAGGAGTAGGCAGAGGTTCCTCCTCCGGAGAGCGTAGATGTGGGAGAGCCAGGGAGGCCGTCAGCCAGAGGCAGATTGTAGAAGAAGTATGCACACTGATGGATGAAGCTCTCGATGATTGTCTGGTAGGTGCGGGTAGCAGTCAGGGCATCCATGGTGGTGAAGTCTGGTCTCATGAGCGTGGGCCAGAAACAGATGGACAAGTTCTCACTGGTCATCAAGTTCATCTTGTTGCTCTGGCTCACTCTGGAAAAAAGAAAGAAGTGAAATTAAATGACCATAACTCACAAAATCTGCATCCTAAAATCTCAGTTGCTGGTAGGCTTTTCCCCCCCCACAAATATTTGTAGGAAGCATTCTCAAAAGCCTCGAATTGTTTTGCAAATATAAAACCCATCCATCCATTCGCTTCCACTTATCCTTTTCAGGGTAGCTGGGACCGCTGGGCAAACCCTGGAGAGGTCGCCAGTCTGTTGCACGGCTAACACAAAGACATAGACAACCATTTGCACTCACACCTGCGGGCAATTTAGTGTTTCCAATTAACCTATCCCCACTAACTGCATGTCTTTGGACTGTGGGAGGAAGCCGGAGTACTGGGAAGAACCCACACAAACACGGGGAGAACATGCAAACTCCACACAGAAAGACCCTCACCACCGTGCTGCCCGCAAAATGTAAAATCTACATAAAAACAAACCAACACAATTCCAGTGAACAGATTGCACACATTATTATTTGTTTATGTAAAGGAATGACATTGCTTCACTTAGCTAGGTTGCATCAACATCACACCAGTGTCAACACGAACAAGGTGACATTGGATATACACATGTACGTTTGTGATAACGTTCACTAGTAACAAAAACAGCCATCACCGAATCCAAATCAGTGTTTTATTTTGCTTCTTAAACCTTGAATTGGCCCAGGATCTGGCAAGGTCCTTCAAACCATGAGCGTGTTTCACAAATTTTGAGTTTAGAATCTCACAAAATGTAATTACGTTTCTTCTTATAATGTCTAAGTGAAGTTCAAGAGTTATCCTTCTTACATCCCTCAATTTACAACCACGAAGAGGTGAAACTGTCTCTTGATAAGATAAAGAAAACCCAAATTGTAAAATAACCTTATTTTTTTAATAACTGATTTGCCCCTTCTTTTTTTCTTTAATCACCCCGTCACCTTTTGAGGGGATTAGGCCCTCAGGTTGATGGCCACTAGTCTATAGCCACTTTTGAATTCAGGCTTCAGTTTTCCTGACACACGCTGATAACAGAATTATTCATTTATTACATAAATTAAAATGTAACATCTACTACCATCCATTTAAAAATAGAGATAACATGACCGCGGCATTAACGAAGATCATTTCTCAGACTGAGTAAAACCTCTGCTCATCAGTAAGCCCGTCACAGTGATATCACCCTTGGGTCACTTGACTGTCTGACCAGTGGTGTAGTCAAGCACAGTCGCCAGAAGCCATCTCCGACCCCCACCATTCACTCACTTGTTCAAGTGGCTGATGACATATTTGAAGACCTCATAATTCTCCTTAGGGAAGCGGCGCAGAACATCCTTCATCGTCTGGAAACGCTGCTCCCTGTCGTTGATCTCTGAATGGTGGCAAAGAGAGACGGGAGGTTAGGAGGAGGGAGAAAAGTGGCTGAAAGACAAGATTAGAGGAATCTGAGGAAAAGATGTCAGGGGAGTGAGAGTGGAGAGTAAAGAAAGATTAGGAAGGGATGGGGAGAGCACAATTGAATAGCAGAGAGCTTGAAGAGCATAGGGGAGGCAATTTCAGCTCAAAAAAAAAAAAAAGTCTGTGCAGGACACATCGATTTCATCCTAATATAAAATTGTCTCCCTGACAAAAACAAAAATAATTTGAATGGACTCCAGACTAGATTCATAAAAATATTATTTAAAAAAAGAAAAAGAAAAAAACACTGGACAAGGACCACACACATTGCAGGAGAAATACACCATGCATACAGCCATTACAGTGTCCTGCAGCTTACAGCAACACACTCGCACACTGACACACACTCAGGGTGTGTTAAGCCTGATGGCAGTGAGGAGTGAGTCAGACAAACTGACGTCACCGGCTAACACAGTCCATCGAGAGTGCGGGAGTTTGTGCGTGCGCGTGTGTGCGTGCGAGTGAGGCAGGGAGCAACAGCGAGAAACAGCAGATGTTCTCCTGCACATCACAAACATGATTTACAATCGCACAATCTGAGTTTGTATTCCCACAATGAGGTCAGTGCGGATCAAAAACAGATTTGGGACCGAACGACTTTACACAGTCACAGTTTCCTCCCGCTCTACATCCATCACGAGCGATCAAAACTTAACTCAAGTTCCTTACAGCTTATTTAAAGTAATGTCACCATGACAATATCCACCAAAAATCCACCCACCAGCTTTTCTCTTGGTCTCCTTTTTCTCCACCTCTCTGCTAACCCCAATTTGCTATTTTCCACTAATGACACCTTTGTCATCTCCAACTCTACCCTAATTTTTCTTCTACTTTTTCTTTCAGCCTCAGTTCTTTTCCTCTATTGTGGCACAGACTGTAAGAGCTTTATCTGGTCTCTGTCACGGCTGAAAGGTCACGCTGGGGGCGTTAAAAAACAAACACACACACACACACTCAAAGACACGGGATGCAGAGCTCGGTGAGTGACAGAAGCCTCACAGCCCAGGGTTAAATCTCTCTGGCATGATGCAAGACTAAGCTATGCTTTAAATCTCCATTCTGACAGATTACAGGACACAAAGAGAAAAGGCGAGGCTGTGGAGAGGGCAGGGGCACTCTCGTTTATCTAACATATTTTCTCATGACTTCATCCAGACCCTAGCGCTCCTGCATCCCTCATCACGCTGCACAATCAGTCCCGCATCCTCCTTCTCAAAGCCTTAAATATTCTCCCCTCCATTCATTTCTCCTCCTCCCGTTTCCAGCCCTTTACCAAGTGGCAAATCCAATTCTCCCCATGGGTGGATTTGGATTGCAGGAGTATTGCTTGTTAGGTTAAAGAAAAGTTACAATGAAGGGGAAAGGATTTCAGGCAAAATCCAATCCATCCTCGGGTTTTAGTGCAGAATTCTCCCCACATGCCTCAACCTCACCGTCCCCACAGCCCCGGGACTTACTGAAGGCCTCCACCAGCTCTGTCTGCATGCTGTAGGGCACCAGAGGGTCAGGTAGCTCAGAGAAGAAGGCCTTCATGGCGCCTGCCACTGTGTTGATGGTGAAGTCTTTCTCCACTAGATCGAGGCTGTAGTCTGAAGAAAAAAATTAAATAAACAGAAATACAACATTTTAAATACAAGACAGATGTATGCCAAATATATACATGACAGCTGTGCCTGCATAGACTATAGGAGGAAAAAAACCCATCTAATTTCATTTAGTCATCCACCCTGTATCATGAGATCATGCTTTATCCCAGGACCACACAAGTAAAAGAAGGCAATTTAATACATTTAAGGACAGTGAACAAAATGGTACCAAATAGGGATGCATAAATATTTATTGTTTTCCTCATTATTTAGTCCCCCTCTGCTGCAGGGAAAGAGAGAAATCTCTATTATGAAAAATAGCTAAACTGTTTTTCGGCTCTTTGTGCCGTCCTTGAAGATATTTCCGAGCCAGTGCAAAATTCATTCACCGAACTGATGCCACTGTTGTTGGCCAATCAGTCAATACGTTTCATCAATACTTCTTGGGAACAACACACTCGCACACTGACACACACTCAGGGTGTGTTAAGCCTGAGTGTTCTAAGCCTGAGTGTTTGTTCTATTAACCATAGAACAAAGTTAATGACGATTAACTTTTCATTCTGCGCTGCTATTTTTTTTCTTTGTTCATCGTACTTATCTTTGAAAATAAAACTACCATATATCTTCCATTAGTAGCCTGTAGTAGCCTGTATGTTTCTAATAAACGCCGATTTGAAAACATGTCAGGACAAATAGACGCCGCTCTCCAATAGTAGCCGGGCGACCTTCAACCCGGAAGTCCCTCCACGCTGTCTTCTTCTTTTCAAATTTTATTGGCGGTTGGCAAACAACTGAATGGTGCATTACCGCCACCAACTGGTACGGAGTCGCTAAAAAAAATAAATAAATAAATAAACCCTCCGCGCTGTCATCGGTCCTCCCGCGTCTCCTCACTCGGCCAGCTGTATCCAATCAGCCGTCATCTACGACCAGCACCATTTAAGCTGGATGCAGTGACCATCGAAGTGGGATTATTACACTGAACTGGAACTGTCAGCTAGGGAACCTGCTAACTGTGATTTTCTGGTCTTTTTTGAGGAGAGTCGGTGGAGAGAAGTTTCCCGAGTGTCTCCACAGACAAGGAGACACTCGGGAACAAAGGAGGAGCACAATTGGGAACTGCATTATTTGTGAACTGTTGGAATACGTTTTGGAGCACTGTAAGTAAACGCACTGTCTTTTCACCTCAGTCTAAAAACCGCGCCTGGGTCCTCTATCCCTCTCACTTCCGTGACAATTCTGTCTGAGAAGAGAATAAGAGCCGGTCTCCAACAACCGCCGGTCTCTTTTAAACGCCGGGCCGGCCAAATAATTTTTTGAATAAATGCCGGGGCTACTAAAGGAAGATATACGGTATATGAGATGTGCTGCTGCAATCACATTCGCGGTCGGCATGAAGCTGGACACTCTGGTGACAGTGGCAGAGAAAAGGACACTAAAGAAACTGCTGGACATTATGGACAATGCTGGGCATCCTCTGCATGTGGCCATAAACAACCAGAGGATGTTGTTTATCCTCTGGTTGGATTCCAGATTCCTCTGATCTGGAATCCCAATTCCAGATCAGAGGAGTCTGATCTGGAATTGGGCTTGTAGTCCTGAGTAGTACAATCAGAAGTAATGATGGCTCAGAGAAACAGTCAGTTCTCCCATGATAAATGTGTGGAGCTGTTTATCATGGAAGAACACTTTGACATTTATTCTTTGGTTTGTCCTTAAGGCGGTGCCTCTTTGAGACTTTACTTGGCACTTACGTTGCCCAGTAGCTGTCCCTGCCTGGTGCTACGTTCATCCTGCACAATACTTGTATCTGATAAGATAGTTGATGTTTAAAATGATTATAGTCCTAAATGTTTGCTGCATGACAGACTGACAGGTTAGTCATATCTTCCAGACTTTCACAACCATTCAGGCATCATCAGCTTCAAGAAGCGCGTGAAAGAAAAACAGGATCTGCAATTAAATGGGTATTATGTTCATTTGCTACACTGAGCATGAACAAGCTCATTGGGCTATTAATGTGATTAATGCTATAAAAGTGCGCTACAAAAACCAGATACTGTCGTGTCACTGAGCACTGAGTGCTGCTTCACGACTGAGGGCCTGAACTCAGCTCATTCACACGCCGCCGTTATCACAAATCTCACTTCAAATGAAAGAATCATTTTCTAAATGAAAATAATTCTGTGTTGCAGAAGGCCTAAAAGTAGCAACTGAGATTGTTACGTCATCAGGAAACTGTTTCCTGAGATAATAACCCAAGTGAGAAGTGTTATTATTCCCTCATAGACTTCTACTGCGTGAGACTTCATTTTGAAACCAGATCAGTCGCCCCCTGCTGGCAATTAAAAAGAATGCAGGTTTAAAGCATCTCCACATTACCTCTCAATCTTTTATGCGCTTTTGTTTTGTGGTCAGATTACTTTCATACAGATGTCATGTAGTCTGAGTGTGGTACTAAAGTCAGATAACCCCACAGATCCAACTGCTTACCATCAGTAAACTGTGTGTTGTGTCCTATATTTTCTGTCTTAAAATATAAGACAGACTTGTGCAGCCAAGCAGGCAGGTTTGGATGGGTTGTCTTGACAACCCAACGATGTATCTTTGGGCTATTGAAACTCACAGAATTTTCTGTTAAAGATGTAAAGCAGATGTTGCGAAACCTCTGCATACGAACCTGAAGCTCTCTGTGTAGGCGAGCCTTCAGAGCTGACAGGTTCGTTTGATTGGCTCTTTAGTATTTTTGGCCTTTCATCACAAATGGATTTCTTTGTATCAGCGTGATGGAGAATCATACCGTTCCGCTCTGTTTGACCCGGCCCTGCCCATCCGGATCAACGATGACTAAAATAGACGAGTGCGTTTCCTTCCTGTGATCCACGGATGATGTCAGGACTGCTCTCGTGTGCGATGCCATTTTTTTTTTTGCGATGCTCCTCTGTCTCTTATCTCCAGTTTCTCCAACAGATGAGGCACTCGTCATTTCATTGCGTTGCCTCTGACTTGCCTTGTGCGTCCTCAGCTGACATTGTCATCTAGACTACAAATCTTTTTCTGTCTTTGCTATTTTTGGTGTGGCGCCCAGACCATGCTGGAAAGAAGAAGGGGTGCAAAGAATTTTCCTTCTCTTATATTCTCCATTTTTCTTACACTCAACAAATTCCATTAAAAGACCAAAATCAATAATGAATTGATCCAACTAATGTACTGTGTGTGTATCCAGAGCCACAATACTGAGGCAAGGTTGCAGCCACTTTACAAGGTACACCTCACATGGAGTCAGCTTATGAATAAAAACTATGGATGGCACTACTTTTGAAAGCCACTTCACTTTATTTGCACAATACTGCATCTCTTCAGTCTTTCTCTGGAACCAATCATAGCTGTTTGTCTCAGAGGGCAAAGTCACCGACTTTTAACATGGTTTTTTTTTATTTTGGTGTGCAAAATATTCATTAGCATGCAAAATTCCCATATAAGCCTAATCTGTAATAGTCCCCTATTTTGTGTCATTTTCAGAATAACTACACTTTTCCACAATGCAATGGAATTTCCACGTGGTGTACTGAGATTCATTCATAGGCCATAGCGGACAGGAGAGCAGGTTGATAAAAGTTCAGTTTACTTCTGGTTTTAATTTGAATTTTTTCTGTTTTTACTTTGGCTTACGGGAGCGGTGACGTCATGCTCTGGGGCACAAATCCAATAATGAAGGATGACGATGTCTACCTCCAGATTTGTTTCAACTTCACCTCAAATCAGTAGACAATTGAAACTTGGATATATTTGTATGTTTCTACAGGACGATGATCCCAAACACGTGGAGTGAATAAAGCAGGATACCGTTAAGCTTCTGGGCTTCCCAAAGCTGCACATTTGTGAAAACTAAACATTTGCGGACCCAGGTCTGTGCTGGAAAATGAGTCGAAGTGCACCTTGCTATATGCGTGGGTGTGTAGTTTTCGGCGGATTAGAGAAAAAAGATAAAATTCTAACTTGTTCACCCAATTCTTGGTTTTTTAAAGTCGTTAAAGACGTAAGCTGTACAATGGCCCAATTAAACAAACCCATTCATGTCCATGAGTGTATCTGAAACTTTGACCACAACTATATCTGGTATATTGTTGCAGTTAAGGTCATACGAAAAGCCACTCACTGCAGGCATCACTATTACTGCAGATAAATATATTTTGTTAGAAATTTATTGAAATTTCAAATTGCTTTAAAAGATTTGTGCTGAGCAGAACGCACACAGTCTAACGCTGAGCGCTTTCAAAGTATAAGGGACGTCGTGAGAAATGTAAAGGTGCACGTTAGTCGGTATGAGTGTGTAGGAAAGCTTGAAAGTGCCACTAACCAGCCCATCTCAAAAGTACTGACTGTACAAGTTTATCAAAAGAGGAAATCACTCAAAAGCTCTGAAGTTCTAATCACAATTTGCACGATTTTGATTAAACAGAAACTGCTTTGATTAGAAAGTAAGTGTGCAGATTTCAAAGATGATGTCGTCAGCACAAAACCAGCTCACGCTCATCGGATTTTCTTTCACGCGAATTTGTGCGCCGTGGCTTAAAAAACTGAAAGGCACCTGATATCCGAGCGACCGTTCTTCGATTATCTCATCGCACTTTGCCACAAGTTATTATCAAACAGTCTTTTTCCTCTGCGCCGACCGAGTGAAGGTCACAAAACAGTGGCGCAGGAAGCGCTAATGAAAACGTTCAGAATCGCAGCGTCAGCTTTCCTCTGAAGCACAGTAACAGCAGTCGAGTCATAACTACTGCCTCAACAACTTCCACGCAACTTCTGAGACTCCAGAGGATAATAATTATCAATCACACCCACGCATTTCTGCGCTGTTCACACCAACTGATGGAACTCGTCGTTTGGACTGACTCTAGTTTTGGGGCTTTGGAGCTTTTTTGTTATTGTTTGTTTGTTTGTGTCTTTGTGTCTCTGACGTCATCACCGGCGCTCGCTCTGCCTCGCTGAGCTGCTTTTGTGAAATATTGATCATCTCTCCGCCCTCCTTGCTGGCGTCTGCCTTATTTGACTGGCAGGAGCAGAGGCGCAGAAGTGATTGAAGAGTCTGAATGAAAGCGAAAGGAGGAGGGGGGAAAAGAACCGGCTCATCAAGTTCTCCCTCCTCCTCCTCCCTGTATAAATCACAGTGTCTCCTTCCTCTTGTTTATCATCTGCTCTTGCGCTCCTCTCTCTCTCCGTCTTGTTCTTTTTCCATCCAGCCCCCCCCCCATCTGTAATAAGTGACTAAATCTGACAGGACACTTTCAGGAAGGAGTGCCAGAACAATCCAATGCAAACACAATTGTGTTGGATTATATTGTATATGGGTGGGATTCCAAATATAAGGCTCCCTCACCACAGGGGTCATGTAAAAGATGTTACAGTCAACAGGACAGGGTTACCGTATATCTGCCAATAGTAGCCCCGGTGTTTATTCAAAAAGTTATTCGTCCAGCCCGGCATTTAAAGGAGTCCGGCAGTTGTTGGAGACCGGCTTTTATTCCCTTCTCGGAATTGTCATAGAAGTGAGAGGGATAGAGGACCCAGCGCGGTTTTTAGACTGAGGTGAAAAGACAGTACGTTTACTTACAGTGCTCCAAAACATATTCCAACAGTTCACAAATAATGCAGTTCCCAGTTGTGCTCCTCCTTTGCTCCCGAGTGTCTCCTTGTCTGTGGTAGCCCAGTGCACGAGTGGTGCTCCCCAAAACTTCTCTCTGCCCGACTCTCCAGGAGAGGAAGTAAAAGACCAGAAAATCACATTTAGCAGGTTTGCTAGCCGACAGTTCCAGTTCAGTGTAATAATCCCACTTCAATGGTCGCTGCATCCAGCTTAAATGCTGCTGGTCGTAGATAACGGCTGATTGGAAACAGCTGGCCGAGCGATGAGATCAGGCTGGGGGTTTTTTTGGGGGGGTTTTTTGAGCGACGTTCCAGTCACACTCCATACCAGTTGGTGGCGGTAATGCACCATTGAGTTGTTTGCCAACCGCCAATAAAATTTAAAAAGAAGAAGAAGAAGACAGCGCGGAGGGACTGCCGGGTCGAAGGTCGCCCGG
>VURO01046690.1:0-11453 GCA_015108175.1 Pelvicachromis taeniatus | reverse complement strand
GCCGGGCAACCTTTGACCCGGAAGTCCCTCCGCGCTGTCTTCTTCTTCTTCTTTTTAAATTTTATTGCCGATTGGCAAACAACTGAATGGTGCATTACCGCCACCAACTGGTATGGAGTGTGACTGGAAGGTTGCTCAAAAAAAAAAAAAAAAATCCCCTCTGCGCTGTCGTCGGTCCTCCCGCGTCTCATCACTCGGCCAGCTGTTTCCAATCAGCCGACATCTATGACCAGCGGCATTTAAGCTGGATGTAGCGACCATCGAAGTGGGATTATTACACTGAACTGGAACTGTCGGCTAGTGAACCTGCTAACTGTGATTTTCTGGTCTTTTACTTCCTCTCCTGGAGAGTCGGGAGGAGAGAAGTTTCGGGGAGCACCACTCGTGCACTGGGCTACCACAGACAAGGAGACACTCGGGAGCAAAGGAGGGGCACAATTGGGAACTGCATTATTTGTGAACTGTTGGAATACGTTTTGGAGCACTGTAAGTAAACGCACTGTCTTTTCACCTCAGTCTAAAAACTGCGCCTGGGTGCTCTTTTCCTCTCACGTCTGCGATAATTCCATCTGAGAAGGGAATAAGAGCCGGTCTCTTTTAAACGCCGGGCCGGCCGGCTAATTTTTTGAATAAACGCCCGGACTACAATTGGAAGATATACAGTATTTTAGTTTCATGGCATAGCGCGCTATCCTGCTGGAAGCAGTCATTAGAAGATGGCTACATTGTGAATATAAAGGGATGGACATGGCCATAGACTGGTATAGTATTCTCAGGTGGTACTGATGGACCCGAAGGTGCATTCATGTTGTCAACACAAAATTCTGACACTGCCATCATTTTTTACGATCTTCTCTTGTCCAACTTTGGTGAGCCTGTGTGAATTATAGCTTCACTTTCCTGTGAACCCAGTGTGGTCTTCTGCTGCTCTAGGCTAGAAGTGATGCACATTCAGAGATGCTCTTCTGCATACCTCTGTTGCGGTTATCTGCCTTGTGGTTGCCATCCTATGAGCTCAAAGCAGTCTGATCATTCTCCGCTGACCGGTGGCATCACCAAGGCATTTTCATCCATACATCCTCTGTTAAACATAGAGATGCTGCTAGATTAACAGTTGAAAATATTTAATCCCACCCATCTGGCACAACCAGCTTCACCACTAAAAGTACCTTTCTTCTCCATTCTGATGGTCCTCGTGACCGTGTGTACATGCTTAAATGCATGCATTGAGTTGCTGCCATGTGATTGGCTGATTAGATATTTGCATTAACAAGCAGCTGAACCGTTGTACCTAAAAAAAGTGTCCGATGAGTGTATATTCAGTTATTTCAGAAGTGTATTTTGGGGACTCCTACAACATGTTTTTGTGTTTGCATCTTGTGGTAGATCGAATGGTGACCATTGGGGCGATGGTGTGGACCGGGCTGAACCACATTAAGGATGGGCATGGATGGCAGTGGTCTGACGGATCCCCTCTGTCACTGGTGAATTTCACCACAGGTACTGACTACTGGTCTATCCAGGACCAATTGAGAGGAAAATTTAAAAAGTACCCCTTTCCCCCCCCTTTCACTAATGAAAATATTAGAAATGCCTCCCCAACAAAGGCAAAAAGAAGTCATTTTATCATGAAAATAAAGCATAAAAGACTTATTTTATAAAACCCATGTTATAGAAGTTTCATCTAAACTAGCCTTTTCATCCGATATACCTCCACAGCTCTGTCAGGACTTAAAAATTCTTCCTTCTCAACACTTTAATGTTTAAATATGTTTAGTTGCAAAACTTTAACTTGTTCAAGTGATGAGGAAATAAAGCCGACAAAGCCTGTTTTTCATTTGTGCCCGTCAGATCTCCCAGCCAGCCCGCTGCAGGACAATAAACAGTGTGGGGTGTACGCAGGATTCGAGGGTCACTGGCAGAGTCTATCCTGTGAATCTGCTCTGCCTTACATCTGCAAGAAGATACTTAACGACACCCGTGGAGCTGAGCCACTAGGTGAGGACATGTTAACGCACAGGAGAGACAAACTTACTGGAGACTTCTCTGCATCCTTGGAAGAATATTACACAAAACAGCCGGTGCTGTGCCCTCACATGTCTGACCCCCAGAAATCCAGTTTGTTTGACTTACATGATCTGTGCATGCTTGAAAGGGTAAGGCCAGCTGCAGTTCAGCCGGACTCTGGCACATGCCCCAACATGGATCTCAGATGTTTCCACAGCCATAGCTGCATCTTTAAATATTGCTTTTTTAAGTAAGAAAAAAAAAACAGTTAAGGGCAGTTAGAGTGCAAGCCAGGGGAGGAACGTGGATGGGAAACAGTCGTGCTCGAACTCAGTATAAGGTGGCTACGTCCAGTGTGAATATGCCCTTAGAACGTGACTCGGCAGCTGCACTGCACCTGGGGAGCGAACCTTTGGCCTTCCTCTGTGTTGCGCTGTTGGCGGCTAGACCAAAAATAATGTCTGCAGCACCCTTGAATGTTATGGTCTGGCCTGTGTTTCCTCTCCCCTTGCAGAGAACTGGCAGTATATCGATACCGATTGTGCGGATGGCTGGTGGCCTCACAATGGTTTTTGCTACCGGGTGCTGCCAGAAGCAGAAGCGGGAAGCTGGGAGGAGTCTTCTCAGGAATGTGATTCTTACGGGGCAAATCTCACCAGCATCCACTCTTTGTCTGAGGTGGAAATGTTGGTCAACCTCCTGGCTAACTGTAAGGAGCGTTGTGCAATGCAGATATTTCATGCTGTTTATTATGCACCCTAAATGCAAAATTCTGCAGTATGTGTGTGTCCTAATTTTTGACAGATTCTGGGGGGAGTATGGAGGTGTGGATTGGACTTTGGAAACAGGCGTTATTGCCAGCTGTAGAGTGGTCTGATGGCTCACCAGTAACGCTCACTCTCTGGCACCAGTATCACCCTCTGAGTAACCTGACGGATGGAAAACTGTGTACTAAAGTGGACAGGAAGGTGGGAAACCCTTTGTTGGTGTAAGAACTCTGCAGTATTTACTTTTTAAAAAAAAAAGAAGATTTGGCTAATTAAATGAAATGTTATATATGTCCACTTCTAGCTCTTTATTATTACCAACAGTTGAACAAAGGATATTTCACCCTAATCTATTACCAGGAAAAGTGCCAGATCTCATTTTTCAGTAGCTGAATGCATTTCCATCAGACTCCATTAAAGCAGGCTCTAATGGACTCATGATTAATAAGCTACAGAAATAGCCGCCAATTTATTTTTTGTCAATCAGCTAATAAATTAACCATCTAATTATGTCAGGGTTAATCACTTTATAATGTTTGTATGCATTCATCATGGAACGCAACAGCTTTGAAAAAATCTTTCACAGAGTGGCAACTGGCTGCTAGCGTCATGTGACAAGCGACTGCCTGCTGTGTGCAGAAGAGAAAGCCAGAGTGGCGTTCAGCACCGTGGAACCTGGGATGAGGGCTGTCCTGAGGTAGGGAAACAAGTATAACCCACAAGCACACACTTGTCCAAATGTGCTATTTATTTGAGCAAGATAAGAGAAGTCATCTTTTGGCTATATCTGAGCGTTGAGCTAACCTGTCACATTATATGACTCCATGACGCTTAAACGACCTCTGATAAACATTTGCTCACAGCAGGGCAAAGCTGAGAAATCAAAAGAAACAAAAAATAAAAACGGACTTATTTGTAGGTTTTTCAGGCATATTTCGTGATGTGTAGCATTAACCTCCTAAGACCTGAACTCCTTCAGGGCATGCATTTTAAATTTCTCTTTGCTATCTGGGCTGATTGGGACCTGATCAATGTAAAAACAAAGAATTACCAGATTTTTTTTTTTAATGTGATTTTTATTTCTGGGAAAAATTAGATCCACATATAAGGACATTCTTTTGAAAATTCGATTGAACAGTGGCAGTATAATGTCCTCGTAAGAGGATATCAGGTCCTTGTAGAGCAAAATGCTGTATTTTGGTTTAAACAACCCAAAATGTGATGTCCACATATGTTGAATGCCAGGTCCTAGGAGGTTAAAATAGCTCCACAGAGATCAGGACTTGTGTTAGAAAGTTCCACATGTCTGCGGTAGTTCAATTTCAGGGGATTCTGCTCCTTCAAAAGCACAATTAGCTGACTCATTGGACCTGTGACGTGTTGTCTGGCATGCATGTTGCTCCTTGACTGTGTTTACAGGAAAATCAGACTCCTGAGTCATCAGGATGCACCATGCCCTGAAACAGGAGGCCAGAAATTACCCTGATGACACAGTATCAGTGGACATGCTCGAGCAGTCTGTGAATTTTTCTTACAGTATTTTAAGAATTAAAACAAACTAGACAGGCTACAGGAGTGAAGAGGGGTGTGGGGGTGTGTGTGTATACACAATACACACATACAGGTTGCTTGCTGATATACATATTATTACAGTATTGTCATGTTAGTGCAGATGTAACGGGTAAGTTTTAGCAGTTATGTCAAGAGAATATTTTATTTAACCTAACCTATAAAAAATACTTTTGTTTGTGATTTTAGATTATGGAAATATTTTTTTTTTTCAGATCGTCGAATGCTTTAATAAAAAATATCTTTTGACTTATTTATCAGCCAATATTAGTTACACTATGTTGCTAAAAGAAGCAGTCTGCATGTTGGACCAAAAAAGTGATTGTGGACTTTAGAAGGACCAGGAAACCCTTGACCTCTGTTTCAATCCATGGTGTCGATGTGGACATTGTGGAAGACTATAAATACCTCAGATTACCCATAGATAACAAACTGGACTGCATTAAAACACCACTGCACTCTACAGGAAGGGCCAGAGTCTTCTCTACTTTCTGAGGTGCTGAGGTTTTTTAATATCTGTAGGACAATGCTCAGGTTTTTTTACGAATCTGTTGTGGTCAGTGCCATCCTCTATGCTGCTGGATGCTGGGCAGTGGGTTGAGGCTTTCAACAGACTCAATAAACTCATCTGGGGACGGAGCTGGACTCCCTTAAGGTGGTGTCGGAGAGGCGGATGTTGTCCAAGATAAGGACAATGCTGGATAATACGTCCCGCCTTCTTCACGACATGCTGGCCAGTCACAGGAGAACGTTCAGTGAGAGACTGAGATTACCCAAATGCACCACTGAACGACACAGTAAATCAATCCTGCCTGTGGCCATCTCCCTGTATAACTTCTCTATCTAATGCACACTACACAACTGCAATAGTTACACCCTTTTGCACATGCTCTACAGTAAAATAACAAATCACAAGTTTTTCAGGTTACAGCAAAATATACAAATAGCTTTACAGCTGTTTGTAACCACATAATTTCGTTAGAGATTAATAAAATAATCTGATTCTGATGATTGATGAGAGCAGAGTCAGGCAGAGTGTAAACAACTAATCCACAACTTGTAACAATTAAACGAGATTTTTTTTAAACTGCTCTGTCATCTTATCTTAGCAAGGACTCATATATAGCAACACATAACAAGTGATAGGAAAATCTATTTATGTTTCAAATCTTCAGATCAATTTATTGATTTTTTTTTTTTACCACTTTCTACCAAACCCTGAATATATTGTCCATGTGTAATAACCATATATGTAACTACAGCAGCCAATCAAGCAGCATAATGACAAGAGATTACAGCCTCTGTGGTAAAACCAAGATCAGTCCCAAGCACCAAAACGATAACGGCGACATTTTTTCCAATCTTGTTTTGTCCAATTTTGAAAAACCTATTTTTTCTGTTTTTGCTTGACAGTAGTGGCTTCTAGTGTGGGCTTCTGTTGTTGTAGCCTATCTGCTTTTCATGATGTGCAGCGAATTCAGAGATACTCTTCTAAACACTTTGATTGTAACAAGCTTGTTATTTGAGTTACTTTTGCCTTCCTACCAGCTTGAAGCAGCCTGGGAATTCTCATCTGACCTCTAACATCAACAAAGCATTTTCTCCCAGAAAACTGCTGCACACTGGATATTTTCTCCTTTTCTCTGTAAACCATGGAAATGGTTGTGTGGGAAAATCCCAGCAGATCAGCAGTCTCCAAAATACTCAAACCAGCCCATCTGGCACAATCAACCATGCCACATTTAAAGTCACTTAAATCACCTTTTTTTCCCTATTGTGTTGCTTAGTTTGAACTCTATATGCACTGAGTTCCATTTAGATTCTTGCATTAGCGAGCAGTTGAAGAGGTTTGCCTGATAAAGTAGAACAGGACTGTATGTGCTGGAGTAAAACTGTCCTACTTTTACTTACATTACCATAACAATGGCTTTAACAAATTATATGAACTATAAATCTGCGTGCAACAAGTACGGAAATGTATAGAAAGCCATATTCTTTTGCAGTCAGTGCTGAGGTCCCGACTGCTCGGGGTCTACATGTCAGGGATTATTAATCACTATAAATAAATAATAGCTGCTGTGCTGTGTGCTTAAATATACCTTTCAGCTCTCTCTCTCTGAAAATCCACTTTCTTTATAAGAGCTCCCTGTATTTAATAAAAAGAGGAAAAAAGACTCCTACAAACAGCTGTAGGCAACAACCAAAATGTCAGCTCCTGTTAAGCCTCTGGCTAAACCTGGATTCGAATCGGTGGCATGAGGGGATGATTGTTCAGCCTCATTAATCTAACCTGTTACTGCATCAGGGACATTTCTGTGGGTAATAGATGGAAAACTGTAGAGCAAAGCAAATGAGGCAAAACCTGACAATCTGTAAACAGAAGCGCCATGCATATTTACCTCTATCGCTGCTCTTTAGGTAGTTTGTTGAGCAGGAGTGCTGAAATGTGAACAAAGATGATGAAAGGCAAAATCTGTCTAACCTATAAATATGTATTTTTCTTATTTGGAGTTAAGCAGTGAGAGAGAGCCTGATATGGGTTGTTTTTGTGGGGGGTCTTTAGGGCTGGAAGAGGCATGGCCATTCCTGTTACATGGTGACAGGTCAAGAACAGAGCTACGAAGATGCCCTGATGGGGTATTACTGCAAGGGTTTTCTTCTCACTGTGGAAAACAGGTGATTTATCAAGTCATTTTTGAATTTGTTAAAAATGTTTGCTCACATTTTGCCAGTCTTCTTACTTCTCTCCTTTCTTGCTCCATCTGCTGGCAGGTTTGAGCAGGCGTTTGTCAACAGTCTGCTGAGTGAAAGTGGAGCCAAACCTAACGTGTATTACTGGATTGGTCTCAGGGACCAGGACCAGGGGAGGAAGGGAGAGTACAAATGGTTTCATCATAACGGCTCCTCTCTACCTCTCACCTTCACAAACTGGAATAAACACCAGCCAGGTAGCCCACTGTTTGGAAATGTTGTTTTTTTTTAAAAATTTGAGATTAGTAATAAAATCTGATTCTTTAACATTTTCACTCTTTCTCTTTTTCTTTTTTTTAACTCCTACATCTTCTCCTTTCACTAGTCAGCACTTCTGGCTGTGTTGCTATGTCAGGAGGACCTGCGCTGGGTCGCTGGGAAGTGAAAGACTGCAAGGTTCATAAGGCCTTGGCTGTGTGTAAGCAGAGCATCAAGAGCTACCATGATGTCCAGCTGCCAGAGCACCACATTGATGTCTACGCCCCGTGCCCCCCAGGGTGGGACTCAAACTCTGGGCTGCTCCATTGCTTTAAGGTTAGATTTAAGGTCTTTATTATCACACTAAATAAATCACAATGCAGTACATCTGAAACACACACATGTGGATATTTGCTTTTTTGTTTTGTTTATCACGCTAAGGGTCACTGGGGACGCCGTCTTATCCCATCATGCACTATGCAACAGGCAGGGGGCTACCTGGGGTCTCACACATTCACACACTGACAGGCAATTTATTTTCATCATTTCCAATTTCAACCAGGTCTACCCTTAATAGTTATTTTCATTATCAGTTAAAAAATCTCCTATATTCTCTGTTTACTCCACTTTACAGCTGCAAGATATTTACTTCAATACAACAGACGGATCCTAAAAGACATTTTAGGGTCTAGTGCTTATTAACTGTCTGTCGCTTGACTAATGAGTCAGCTTACTATCCCAGCTCTGTAAATACGTCTCCGTGTGTGTTTGTTAGAGGTCATGCTGAAAACACATCCCCTGACTGGCTATAATTTTGCTGTAGCCTGCCTTCTATGAACATCTTCTTTCAGCTGTTCCCTTATGCACGAGGGCTCGCTGCATATTTGACTTAACACGTGTTTACACCGCGCTGACCTACTGAAGCAACCCCCAGCAGGATCCACGCCTCCCCCTAGTGTCTGACTGGAATCTTTAGGAAGTTAGGCAGATGTGTAAATCACTACACTATCCCCTCTATACATAATGACTGCTAATAGGTTTGACGTTTTGATATGTTTCCTCTCCTTCTTGTTTACAGAACAATGTGTGAAGTAGCTGGAAAAATCATTAAAATGCAGCACCTCTTATTATAAAACTGACGCAGCACTACAAATCACAGGCCGGATGAAATAAATAATTTTTTAGAGACATAACACCCCACTGCCAAATTGTACCCCTGCTATCAGCAGGTTTCCGAGCAACGAGCGCATGATGGGAAACATTTCTGCACTTTGTACCCTGTAACCCTCAGCTGACTCCAAGTGTTGCTCTTCCAGGTGTTCCACAGTGAGAAAGTCCTGATGAAGCGCTCCTGGGTGGAAGCAGACTTCTTCTGTCAGGCCCTCGGGGCTCAGCTGGCCAGTTTCCAACACTATGAGGAGCAGGTGTTTGTTAAACAGCTCCTCAGTACCATGTTTGAAGGGTTGGTACTCATCAGTACAGGAATGTTACGGGAACATGGAGATGATTTTATTTTATGCGCTCGGAGCAGTGAATACAGAGTTTAATTATTTGGTTTTGGAGAGCAGATGTCCACCTTTTCTTCGTGGTGTTAGTTGTGTGTAGGAGAGTTAGATGTGAACAGTTATTTAATATCAAGAACAAGGACAAAGTGACCACAGATTCTGACGTTACATCAGGGTGTCTTCAGTTGCAGATAAGGTTCACGTAACTCTCTGACGCACACTTCTCAGATTCGTGTAAGAAAGACGTCACTCAAATTAGAGATAATTAATATCAGGATGTCTTCGCGATCAGTTTGACCTGTTCTCGTTCAATGTTTGCTTAAAAGTTATATTTTACATTAAGATAAGAAAAAAATGAGCAGACACAAGTTGTAAAATGAGTTTCTCGTGTAAATCAGAGCAGTCCAGGACTTTGAAGCCCTGAAGTGAAAATCATGCATTTATCTATTTTTACATGCAAATGGAAAAACAGTCGTCAGGTTCTCGAGTTTGTTTTGTGGGAGCAGCTCGGAAATGGAAATATAAAACAAATGGTCGGCCGATACAGTGTTGATAAAAGGGGGTAGGCTATGACTTCATTTCTAGGTCTTGGGAAAAAAAAAACAAGATTTATTTTGTATAACCACACATGATGAAGATATGGATGAAACCCAAAAAAATTAAGACATTCAAGTCAAGTACTTATCTATTTTGATGTATGTACGCAGTTTTGTTTTGCTCAGTGAAGACTTAGCTGGGTATTGAGGATTTTACACACACAATCCAAATGAGATCAAAATGATGTGATCTAAATCAACTGCTAAATCCAAAATATAAAACAAAGAAAAATGTTTGTCCTCACGAAAGCTAGACAGTCTTTCAAAGTGTGATGGGAGGAAAATCGCTGCCGAATATCTGAGTCCTAAAAGGTTAGAGGACTCGTTTATCTGTAGCTGTGTTTGTTCTGTGCTTCTCTTTTTTCAGAACAGAGGCTCGGCGGTTCTGGGTGGGTTTAAATAAGAGAGACCCTGACCATGCTGGAGCTTGGGAGTGGTCTGATGGTTCTCCTGTGAGTACACAGAGACATTCACGAAGTGTCTTGGTAGCCCATCGACGCTCCGTGGAGTGTTACAGATTTGTCTTTGTGCAGGTGGTGACTTCGTTCATTGATGATAAGAGCGAGGAGGATGACAGGAGGGACTGTGCTGCGTACAGTGACCTGACCAACACGTTCATGCCGCAGCTTTGTGACTCCAAACACGAGTGGATCTGTAAGCTGTCCAGAGGTAAACACGCACACACACACACAAACACACTCACCTCTACTGACTACACTCACATCCTGCGTATACACACATCAGGACTGCATCATTTACCAAACTCCTTTTTTACATTGCAGGCGATAAACTCAACAAACCCTACTGGTACACTGAGCGTAAGTAAAGCTAGTGTTTAATTTCAACATTTGGAAACTTTAGAGAGGGTTTCCCTTTGAATATAGTAATGTGTCTACAGTCTGCTGCTGGGTACAACTACATCGTTATCATGTGACCTGCTAGACAAAAATAGAAAAAAGAGAGAAAGTGCTGACTGACTGTTTAATGAGCATAACTTCAAGTCATTTTCATGAAGAGTACACCTAGTTTGAGCTTTATGGATGCTGGAATGCTATACTTAAATTTTATTTTGAAGTAGAGAAATCCAGCTCTGCCTGTCTGATCCTGAGGACTGACAATCATCTTTTAGTTCATAATCTAATAATAAGCTTTAGCCTGCTGCCAGGGCCACTTATTTCTGTATTTGTGTCATAGCCAGGAGTTTGTCTATATGTAGCACTATCTTATCACTTGAAATTGTGCCTGTCTTCGGCCATAGAGAGCGAGCCCTGGGTGTTTTACCGCGGAGCTGAGTACCTGCTGGCCAAGCAGCCCTTTGACTGGCACGCTGTCTCTCTGGCCTGTCAGATGATGGGAGCCTACCTGCTGTCCATTCACTCCAGAGAGGAGCTCAACTTTGTCAAGGAACGCTTGCGGCGGGTCTGTTGCTGCCACTGCTCATAGACATGGATTCAATCTTTAAATCTTTAAATTCACAGCTTATTAAATTCAATTCAGTTCAATTTTGTTTATCTAGCTCCAAATCGCAACAACAGTCGCCTCAAGGCGTTTTATAATTGCAAGGTAAAGACCTGACAATAATAAAGCTCATCAAGTGACCCCCTATGAGCAAGCACTTGGTGACAGTGGGAAGGAAAAACTCCCTTTTAACAGGAAGAAACCTTCAACAGAACCGGGCTCAGGGAGGGGCAATCAGTTTTTATAATCACTTTGAGGTGGTAACAAAATATATTTACAGATTACTCATTAGCATTTTATTTATTAGCACTGATTTTTAACATTGATTGTGACATTAATAGTATTTGATGCAATTACTGTATATCTGCTAGTAGTGGCCTGTCTCTTATTGACACCCGTTTCTAATAAACGCCGAGTTTGAAAACATGTCACGACAAATAGACTCCGGTCTCCAATAGTAGAAGGTCTCCTTTAAGCACCAGTCTGTAAACGCCGATCTCCAATGACGCTACTACTCTTTTTGTACCATCTGGGCTACCACCCTCCTGCAGTAAATCATACGGCAAATACCTTTTCGTGTCAAAAATGCTTTGTCATCGGAT
>VURO01046689.1:0-10342 GCA_015108175.1 Pelvicachromis taeniatus | reverse complement strand
CTGCGGCTTATTGTGTGGTGCGGCTTTTCTAAGGCTTTTTCATGATTTTTGTGACATTGTAAGAGGATTTGTTTTGTTTTGTAAGGCATGTGATCAGACACGGAAAAGAGTGATATGTTGGTCACATGTCCGTCCGCCAGCCAAAGTAGTGCCGTACGAATTAGCGCGAAAAAGAGACTAGATTAGCAAGCTGGCTCTGGCTGGCCCTGTACCCATATCTGCAGCAGGTCTCCAAGGTGAACAGCCTCTGGCATGTTAGAACAAGGCAGCTAAGGGAAGTCGGCAAGTCAGAGCCATAACTTCAGGATAAGGATTGGCTCTAACGGCTTGGTCGGTCGGGCGGCGGCGCGCGGCCCACTTTGCGGGGCTCTTCCGAGGCTGGTGGAGCAGTCGCTCCGTTGCCCTCCCCTCCCCCCGCAAGGCGGGCCGTGCACTGCCGCTACTAGCAACTAGCCCGCCCGCTAGCGCTACTAGCCCGCTCGCTAGCGCTACTAGCGCGGGCTAGTAGCGCTAGCTAGAGCACCTGCGACTTTTAGTCTGGTGCGGCTAATGTATGAACAAAATATGATTTTTTCATAATTTCAAGTTGTGCGGCTAATATTCAGGTGCGCTTTGTAATCTGGAAAATATAGTAACTTTTTACGGGTTTTCAGTTCAGTTAAATTCACTTTTATTTATATGGCACAACGACAGGCACCTCAAGGTGTGATCACTGAACTGTATTTGCTTATAGTGTTTAGTGTGTTGTAATGAGCACGTCAAACTGCTTCCAGACGGGTTTCAAGCTCGGTTAATGTTGTGGATATCATCTGTAAAATAATCATATTAAAATGTATTCCATAATTAGTTTAAAGATAAACAGGCATTTGTTAAAACTAGAATAATTACAATTGAAGGTTCGACTCAGAAAAGCCTTGTGTTGAGGAGCAGAAATATCCACTTTTAAAGGACAGACAGTCGCTGCACGGACTGTGATTGCAGATACAGTGTGTGTCAGATAGCTGCTGTTGGCACTCATTGTCACTGTCATGTCTCAAAGACATTTCCAGCTGGTGGCTTAAAGTCAGCCCACTAACTAGCAACCTAAGCACGAGAGATGAGCTTTGGCAGAAACACTTGATGTCTTATTCATTTCTTTGTTCTGATATACTCCTAGGAAGTGAAATGGTGTGAGGTTGCACTCAGACATATTGAGCAGTGCTCAGAGAGTTGTCTGTCAGTAATCACAGCCAGGAATTCACACATTTCCTCATGCTGTGCTTCTAATACAAGCCTCATTACATGCTATCAGTGACTTCCAGTTTAAAAATGTCAGCTGTTATAGAGCGACGATGCCTCACTACGGAGTCAGTCGTGCCGATTGTTTTATTTAAAACAGAATTATGTTCATTTTGTAAATTATGGACCCCATTAGAGGGAAACCAGGTCGCAATTGCCAAGGTCGATGCTTCAAAGCTGCTCTTTAATGGTCAGAAGAGCATACAGGTGTATAATGCATGTTGTAAGAATGGAGTTAGTAGCTGAGTACCTGGTTTCAAGCTCAGTCTGGGAAGCTTTACTGTTTGTCTCCTCTTCCTTTTTCCTATCTTGCTAGGCAAGACTGCTTTTTTAACAGTCAGTCACATATCAGAAAAATAAACAACAACAAGTATTTAACATTGTGGCATGAATCCTTGTTATCTGAAAGGTGGACCTCAACAGTGTCACCTTGATGTATATCAGCGTGAGGGCAGTCACCAGATCCCAGCGCAGGGCCAGATCGCTCCTCTAGCTGTGTTTGAAAATCACTTCAAGATGTCTGCTCCCTGTGTGACCTCAGAACTCTATTTTCTTTTTCTCCCTGTTTTCCCTGAGCTGGGGAAGATATTGATAGATACACGCACACACACACACACATGCACCCATTCAAGGGTGTGTGTGTGTGTGGACGGGGGTGAGTATACAGGGGTCCAACATATCAAAATGTTATTGCCAAAGGAAGAGCGCTCCTGTTTTACTGAGGAATGGACCAGGATGAGAGAAATACAGAGCCAAGATTACTCATTTATTCTTGTACAGTGGTTTTTGTGTGTGTGGCTGTATGTGTGTGTGGATGTATGTGTGTGTGGATGTATGTGTGTGTGGATGTATGTGTGTGTGGATGTATGTGTGTGTGGATGTATGTGTGTGTGGATGTATGTGTGTGGATGTATGTGTGTGTGGATGTATGTGTGTGGATGTATGTGTGTGTGGATGTATGTGTGTGTGGATGTATGTGTGTGTGGATGTATGTGTGTGTGGATGTATGTGTGTGGATGTATGTGTGTGTGGATGTATGTGTGTGTGGATGTATGTGTGTGTGGATGTATGTGTGTGTGGATGTATGTGTGTGTGGATGTATGTGTGTGGATGTATGTGTGTGTGGATGTATGTGTGTGGATGTATGTGTGTGTGGATGTATGTGTGTGTGGATGAGTGCACACAGTGTTTTTAGTTTTCATTTGAACTACATTAGCAGTACTGTTGTTGGCTCCAAGTTTAGATTTGGGAAAGCATTAGGCCTGAGAGCTAGGCTACAAATTTAAGCTAAACAATGAGTTTAACCAAAATTCCACACAGATCCAGATCCAGTCCTGATTTCCTTTGATGGATGCATCACTGGGGCTTCATTGCAGCTCTTCTAATCATTGTTGGTACATAAACTTATTTGGTTACAGGGTTTGTTTGTGTTGGCACCCTATAAATCAGGGGTGGGGGACTCCAGGCCTCAAGGGCAGGTTTTTAGATGTATCCTTGATCCAACACAGCTGATTCAAATGGCAAAATGACCTCCTCAACATGTCTTGGAGTTCTCCAGAGGCCTGGTAATGAACTAATCATTGGTTCAAGTGTGAGATCTAAAACCTGCAGGACACCGGCCCTTGAGGCCTGGAGTTCCCCACCCCTGCTGTTAATAGTGTTCCTAGCTTTCAGTCGTCCACACATTTTAAAAAACACAGTGAAACAATCTTTAATGCTGATCTAGCATGTTAGCTAACTTTTGCCTGTTTAGATATCCAGCTAAATGGTCTCTGCCACAATGTGTGGCAGCTGGTTGCTAACTCGTTCTGTCTCCTTCCTGATGATCTGGTGCCATAGATTAATAGAGAGCTGCCTGCTGCTAAAAACACAGATAAATGCAATTAGATGCATCACTGGCTGCTGCCATTTGTTGTAGTGATGTGTCAACAAGATCAATGAACCAGCTTTAGTCAATGTGACAGGTGGGCTAAATGTAATTACAATAAACAGAACTCGCTGACTTTTCAGCTGATACACTTATATGATACACTGACTTGTATCAACTACTACTAACATTTTTTCAAACAAAAAAAGTGTTTGTTTTTTTTCTTTCTGTTATCAGCTCATCCAAAAATGTTTTCTACCCTTAGAATTGGTGATAACCTTTTGTACAATGACAGAAATAGGCCAAAATAAGCTTGTGGAATCCACCAAGTTCACCAAAGCAAAAGCCAAAGTTTAAATGAATATCTTAAACTCTCAAAATATATCTTTAAATTTATATAAATAGCTAAAAACTTCACCAAACCAAAAACAGCAAAGTTACAGGCCGACATCCAAAAGAATGAGCCTAGAGATCCTAAAAACACAAAGTACTTCAAGAAACTCCAGAGTTGTAATTCTAAATCTTTCCATAGGTTGCTTATGCAGCTTCTTTTTACATTCACTGTATTCAGCTTAGTGGCTTTGTCATCAAAGGCAGTAAATCAAGCCCACATTTCAAGAAATCAGACGTTGCAATGGCAGGACATCTCCCATTTGACGCAATGACTTAATACCGGCAGCGTTGTCATTATTAAAAGCTACGTTACTGTTATTTAAAAGTGCATAAGTACTCATTAACAGCACTCATTTTTTTCAGGGGCTTCTCAGTACTGATGCTGGACCAATCTGTTACTGATGTTATAGATTTATTACAAATCCACTGTACTTGTCCCTACACAATCTGCTGTGCGACACTTATACACAACTTATTTTCATGGTTAATTGTTGTAACAGGTATTCAAGCAGAAATAGATTCAAGCAGAAATAGTGAGTCAGTAAAACAGGGAGACTGCGTTAGACTAAGTATATTTTTGGTCAAGTCATTGTTTGATCTACGTTGGTGGTGATACGCCTAAAACTTAATGCCAGCACAGACTTGGATACCATGACGACTTGGTATTTATTAACGGGACATATCTGAATTTATGAGTTGACAAGAGCTGCCTGAATGCACCACTGAGACTGGGAGAGCTTTGGGTTGCACCAACATGATTGACATGTCTCCTATTACAGTAAGTCATGGTGGTTGCAGTTTGCTTGTCCTGTCTGAGCTCCAACCAGGCTTTCACCCCCCCTCTTGACCTAATTTGAATTTTCTGTATCTAATAAGTGACAGTGAAGGTGAGGAGGGACAAATCAAAGCTCTAGAACATCCATCACAGACCCAACATGCTTGTCAGGGTCAGCGACCTAGCAGCGGGTTAAGATTAGGATGCATGTGATGATCCTCTGCCCTATTTCATGAGCCCAATTTTAGTGAGTAGCTCTCCGACTTCAGTAAACTCATTAACTTTGAGTGCTGTGCATGTGTTTGCCTCTATATAACTCCCACTGTAGGGCTAATCCTGACTGACTGACTGTCACAGTTGAAGTTGTTGCCACTGGCCATGTTTGTTTGGTTCCATCCATCTGATTTGTGACAGCTGCCGGCTAATCTTTGCGTGTTCTCCTGTGAGGGTTGGGGTCACAAATTCTCCCAATCTGAGGATGACGACTGAACTGAAAGTGAGCCGAAGCACTGTTAACCCTCCATGTGCTCACTCAGCTCCAGTCCCCCTCTGGAGAAGAGTCCATATTGAAGAGTAATTTAATTTTACTTGGTATAACTTTCCATTCCTCTGCATGTGAGGATTAGCACCATCTCTGTAAATTAAATCGGCTTCCCTCACTCTCGCTTGCAACAACCTCAGGGCTCACAAGGTAATTGTGGGTGATGTAGTATTGAGGACATTAAGTCCAAGTCCTTTCAGCCATCATGGCCAGCATGAGGCCGCAAGTGTTAGCAAATGAGCAGGGATAGCGTCTCGTTATACATTTTCAGTGGTCTAATCACGTCTTTAATTAACCCTTCACTAATCGGCCCTGAAGGAAACCTAATGGATTAAATATTGCTGAGGTATTAAAATGCAAATGGTAATGCGAAGCCAGCCTGGTGGGCCTCCGTTGTGACGCATGCCGCGATAATAGTGTTGGATGTGATGTTGCATCCATCATGTTGAAGGCTGTGGAGCTCCCCCATATGCCCCCAAGGTTCTGTGTTTTTGGTGTGTCCAGGCAGGAAATGGGCCCTGACTGTGCACTGGAAGAAATGATTGAGGAAGGTGATTCTAGGAAATGAGACATAAGAAGGCTAATGGAACAGCATATAACTGTGAATCAACCTGATGGTTATGTTGTGGGTTTTGTGAGTTAGGCAGGCGGTCATGCAGATTGCTCATTACCCTTGCAGATTTTAGGTAAAGTAAAACTAAATGTCTAAAAGCCCACTGGTCTTTACAGGGTGCAGTGTTTCATTAGAGCCAACAAAAGGAATGTGTGACAAATTTTCTAACTGTTAAGCTTTAGGTGGGGTAGAAATGCAAATGCTGCCCAGCCATTGTGCCCCAAAAGTCTGTCTTCATTAGAGTAACAGCACGAGTCCTTTGTTTAGATGATCTTCCAGCCCCAGATCAAGTCTCTGTCCCATGATAAGTTTCAAAAAGCTATTGTTATCCACCATGCACATGTTTTTCATTATTGACAGCGGACAAATGACCTTAATGGGATTTTTGGCATTGTGAGGGAAATGCTAGTTGGTTATAGCAGCTGGTAGCTAGTCTCAGGCTGGCAGACAGACTGTAATGGTGAATCTGTACGGCCGTGATGAGTTTTATTTGCCAATAAAAGTTTTTTCAAATATTACAGCCTTGTGATAGTTCCTCACTCACAAACATGTAAACAATAAGTAAAAAGTGAAGAGGCAAAGTGCATGAAAAACACACCTTGTGCCACTGCCAAAGTTTTTGGCCGTGAGTGTATTTGGGCTTTATCCTTTTTATGTTCACCCTAGGCAGGCTGCCAGGCAGCAGAGTAAGCGTCACATTTCACCTTTCATATCAGTTCATGCCCTGGATCCCATCTCAACAGCATTTACGAGGTAAAAAGATTATTATTTCATGTTCTTAAGGAAAATGTAGCACAATTTGGGAGAAGTGTCACCCACATCAATATGTCAGTGTGACTAGAGGCACATACGTGATGCAAAGCCTGTTAAACTGATGTAATCCTCAGACCTTGTTCAGTGTAACAGGCGGTATGAAGCTGAGATGCAATGCTCAAGTTGGGAATACATGCTTTCAGAGTAGAGCTGATCCTAGCAAAGTGTAATTGTGCCAAAAAACATTTACCAAGATAATCATGTTAGTTATGTCCCAAGTGGTTGATTGTGTTCATCTGGACGTAGTGAGAAACGTTTCGTCACTCGTCCGAGTGACTTCTTCACTCTCAGCTGACTGCAGGTTTCCAACCTTATAAACAGCACATTTGCACAATAACTGAAACTAACACCACTGAAGGAACAATGGGCTGTGAGGTCCAGATGGACACAATCAACCTTTTGGGATTTTCTTACCTGGATGATTGAGCATCCATCAAGACATGCTAGTTATACATTTAGGTCAATTATTTCAACTCATTTCTTTCACAGTGCTTGTTAGATTTGTGGCAAATGCCAAATGAAAATGCACAGTGAGTGAAATAGATCTCTTTAGTAACTGACAGACTTATTGTCAATCTGGCACAATATCATGCAAAATACTTGTGTAATGGCTGCCAGTATAGCACTGACACAACTGCAGGATTAGCTTTATTGCCCCAACACACAGCTGAATTTAAATGAGGAATAACTGGTTAGCTGAATTGCAAAACTAGCATGTCGTTGCGTGCCACAACAAAAAGAGGATCTGTGTACTCTTATTTTAGAAAGTCTTAAAACTAACGCTGCAGAGGACAGTGTTGAAAAGATACACATGACGCCGAGATCTGATTTTTAAATGCATTAGTTTTAAAGTTGTATCAAGTGTAATCAGGAAAAAAATACAAATCACGGTCACATGCACATGACATTTAATCACTCTTTCATCGTCTGAAATGCTGTCTGTCACCATGCAATAATTCCATCTGTGACCTTCTCAGTTACATTCACCAAATGATGAAGATGAATAATGCAATTTTTGTCGTGGTCTTAAAGTGTAATGAACAAAATGTAGCCTCGCAGCCTTAAATAAAACAAATCTGCAACACAAGCACAGAACATAAGAGAAAAATGAGGCAGTGTCCAGATTATTGGACCGACTGACAAACCGAACGCATCTTGATGGCGGGACAGGAATCCACCTCTCTCTGTGCCTTTCCTTCAGTGCTCGTCTGGCACCGGGCCAAACGCGTTGATGTCAGGCTGAAATGTCAGGCTAAATATTACCCTTAATAAATGACCACATGTGCAGAAGGAGAAAGGAGAAATAAAATGATGCTTTCTGACCTTTGAAAAAACAAATATCAGCTCATCTCGTTGACATATTATTGTGCTTTCCTTGTCTGAATTTGGATGCTGCTTTCACAGCAGTCAGTAGAGAAAAGGGGTCATGGTGTGGTCACTGTGTGCGAGTCTGTACCTGTGCATCTTTGTGCAAATCCAAAGCCTGTTGCAGCAGTTCCACCTCATCCAGAGACCAAGAATGCCCTCAGAGGGACCGTGACATTTTTAGCCAGAAATTGAATAGAGACATGGGAACGATGTGTCTTAGTTATTGGAGTGCAGGCTGTGACTTAGACTCATACATCACTAATGAATTGGATCCATACTGGCCTTGTTATTAAAGGTCATATGTTTACATTGAAAATCTCTGATTATAGTGATTGGGCCTGAAAATACTTAATCTGACTGTAGTGAGATATGAAATGTACACCCTGGACAGGTCACCAGTCTGTCACAGGGCTAACACACACACACAGACAACCAGTCACACTCACATTCACACCTATCCCCACTAACTGCATGTCTTTGGACTGTGGGAGGAAGCCGGAGTATCCGGGGAGAACCCACACAAACACGGGGAGAACATGCAGACTCCACACAGAAAGACCCTCGATGGTGGAATCGAACTCAGGACCTTCTTGCTGTGAGGCAACAGTGCTAACCACCGTGCTGCCCAAATGCAGCAGCCCAGGTTCAGCTCTAACCTGGTGCCCTTCACTGTGCATCTTTCACTATCCAATTAAATAGAAGATGAAAAGAACCAAAATAATAACAAGCAAATATTTAAAGGAACTCATCTGTGGAGCCAGGTGGAACATGATGCACTTGTATCTGTCTAAATAAAGCCCGCAGTTTTCATGGCTATTTTTAGACCACATTTGAGGAAAGTGTTGTCTGTGTGCAGCTTTGTCAAAACTGATTTTTCACTGCGTCACAATCTTTCAACTGTTTTCTTGTGAAACCTCTTAACATTCACCATTTTCATTTAAGCACTCGAAGCTTGGAAGCATTTTGTTTGTAGCAGTCGGTAAAAAGCCACCAGTGTGTGCCTTTATAGATACTGCTGCTGCTGCTGCTGCTGCTGCTGCTGCGGCGGCGGCGCTCTTACTGTGGTATTTATATACTAAAATAATTTATGCTGTTTGAACTATGAGGCAGAGTACTTTGAAACAATGTCCCATTTAAAGTGCTTGTGTATTAAATCTAGTGTGTGTGTGTGTGTGTGTGTGTGTACATAAACTATTGTCACAATGTTTTAAAAACATAGCTGGTTGTTTTAGAGGCATAAAGCTCCCCATCATGTGAAAATCATGTGTTTGCATCAAAGTTGGAAAAATGCTAAAAATGCTGAGTGATCGTCTGTTGCACATGTGGTAGACCAAACACCAGCGTAGCACTCTGACCCGCGGGCACCTCACAAACACCTGCAGCCACTGGCTTTAACACCAATCAGCAGCCCTAGAGAAAAAACAAACATTTGAAAGTGTTTACTGTGCTAAAATCTGAATACACCTTGTAAGACAACTAGTCACATTTAATTTAGGACCACTGTGGTGCAAAGGAGATTGTTTCCATCTGCAGTAATTAATATTTGGCCACATGGATCTGTTGTGAGACCTCCCTGCTGTTACCTCCATGAACCTTTGCCTGATGGAAAGGTGGAAAGTTCTCCCGTGTCCTTTGGAAAGCCACAGACGGGCGAACTGCAGCAGGATCTCAGAACAGAGCACAGATCGGTGACAACAGTCTGTGCCAGAGCGCTTCTCTCATACTGTTAATTGGAGCCAATCGAAAATTGCTCTAAACCTGCGTTCTTTTAAATTGTCAGCAGAGGGAAACCCCACTGGTTGCAAGAAGAAACCTGACTGTACAGAAGTCTATGGGAACAGAACCCATACAGCTGGGCTGTTGGTCTGCAACCTCAGTAAACAGTCATAGCCAACACAACATGAGGTTCCTTTTGGGTATTGTAGTACCCATTTACGGAAGCCGAGAACGGCCGTATCCGTTAATAATATTTTTCTCTCGTTATCTTGTGATAACGACTTATTTATCTCGTTATCTCGAGAAAACGGTGGTCCGGTTTTCTCGTTATAACGAGATAAATAAGTCGTTATCACGAGAAAACTAATCATGTTATGTTATTACGAGAAGATTAAAGCGTTGTTCTCGGGACAAACGGCACATGAAGGAGCGTTGATCACTGATCAACTCATCAGACGGTATTTCAGTCGAGGTCTAACACAAGCTGAAATTGCGATGTGTCTGTTAGAGACCATATTGAGATCAGTCCTCGTCATTATGAGTCACGTATTTTGCTGTCATAATTATCTCGTTGTCTCGAGATAAAAAATATTATTAACGGATACGGCCGTTCTCGGCTTCCATGTAAAACTCTGAAGTTAGCATGATGCTTTTTTACTACTACTATCATCAAGCAGGTAATATGTAAATAAGATGTGTTAACTTGTATGCTAATATTATTATTGTTACATATTAGAGTTAATGTGCCATGCATACATCACTTCCTTTCGGATTAATAAAGTATTCTGATTTTTGCTAAAGAGTAACACACAGGCTGATTTAGTCCTGTTTTGATCACTTGTCAAAGACATTTTTGGATACTCTTGTGACCAAAACTGATAAAACTGACTGAACAGCTTATTCAGTCTGACCCAAAATGAGTAAAACTACAAATTCAACAGGAAAATGTTTACAAAGTGTACATCGATGACACAGAAG
>VURO01046688.1:0-18750 GCA_015108175.1 Pelvicachromis taeniatus | reverse complement strand
GTTCTTATAACAGTGTTATAACGGCGTGTCGTCGTTATAACAGTGTGATAACAGCGTGTAGTTGTTATATCAGTGTGATAACAGCGTGTAGTTGTTATAACAGTGTTATAACAGTGTGTCGTTGTTATAACAGTGTTATAACAGTGTTATAACAACTACACACTGTTATAACAACTACACACTGTTAAGTCTGTTATAACAGTGTTATAACACTGTCGTTGTTATAACACTGTTATAACAACTACACACTGTTATAACAACGACACACTGTTATTATACTGTTATAACAGTCTTATAATAGTGTGTAGTTGTTATAACAACTATACAGTGTTATAACAGTGTTATAACAGTGTGTCGTTGTTATAACAGTGTTATAACAGTGTTATAACAGTGTTATAACAACTACACACTGTTATAACAACGACACACTGTTAAGTCTGTTATAACAGTGTTATAACACTGTCGTTGTTATAACACTGTTATAACATCTACACACTGTTATAACAACTACATACTGTTAAGTCTGTTATAACAGTGTTATAACACTGTCGTTGTTATAACACTGTTATAACAACTACACACTGTTATAACAACGACACACTGTTATAACAGTGTTATAACATTGTTATAACAGTATGTAGTTGTTCTAACAGTGTTCTAACATTGTGTAGTTGTTATAACAGTGTTATAACATATAACAGTAATAACTACCAAGAGATATAGCACCCATCAGCAGACATAGCAGAACATATTACAAGTTGAATGGTGAAAATTGGACAAAAACTCTGGGAGAAATTAGCGTCCAAAAAATTGGCAACTAGAATAATAATAATACTTTTTTGGATCACTATTGTGTGAATGCTTCGTATAAGCATTCACACAATTATCCCTCCAAAAATAAAAGTCACGCTGCATAATTTAACAGGAAACTCTGTTGGCAGAACCAGCACATTGTTTCTGTGAGTCTGTGTTAGGGAGTCGGTGCTGGTACACCGAGAACAACTTCCTCACATAAAAGTGTACATGCAAGTATCTGCAGTGTTTGTATTGATCTGCCCTTAAGGGTCGGTTTGCACCCTGCTGTTAGAGTGAATTTCAGGTGTGGTAGTTTGGCAGGAAATGGATCTCTGTTTTGGAAACTGTATAAATCCCAACGTTCCAGGTCTGCCATAAAAATTCTCTTTGATCATCTCCTCGTTATGCTGCACTCCTCTTTCTCCCTGTTCACAAACACATCATGCACACGCCACTCTGTATCTCTTGTTCTCATTGTCCTCCTTCACTTCCTGTACACCCCATCTTTTCTCATTCTGCCACTATTTTATAGCTTTTTTATAATTTTTTAGCACCCCCCCGCTCCCTCCTCTCCCTCTCTGATTAAGCTTGCTGGTGCATTAATGAAGTGCAGCTCCCCCTCCCGCCCTCCTCCAGTGGGATTAGGCAGAGCACTAATTCCATCTCCGGTCCTGGCCGCTTTGAAGTCGACTGCCAGGGAAACCGGCAGCTTCTTCAATTGGCCATTTGCATAATCCCACCACTGCATTCGTACATGCTTATCAGAGTGGAGGATGAGCTAATATGCTGGATGGAGCTGCACATCGGCATTATAATAATCCAGTCGTTTCTAGTAGCCTGGCGTTCTTCATCACTAGTACCATCAGGAATAAATGGATCGCTGTCGTTATTGCCATCAGGATGTCAACATTGTTGCAGCACATCTTACTCATCACTCTTGGCTAATTCTGCAGTCCTTATCATAATAAGTAATTAGCATGCACAAATGCTAATTTTTGCTCACTGGCAGCAGCTACTGATTGTATTTGCGTTGCATTATCTGCTCAAGCAGCACAGTGCGGAGCGCCTGTGTGCTCTCACACGACACAGCAGAACTGATGTGTGAAAACAGAGCCGCTGTAAATGTACCAGTAATGATCCTAGGAAGCCTCCCTGTAAGAAGAAAGATGAAACGGGAAGAAATGAAAACACTGTGGTTCCAAAAAAGGGGATTGCCTTGATGTAATCCATGAGTCAGCAACCACTGGTCCGAACCCATCATGGTTACTTTGGGACACCAAGTATATCCTATTAGTTTTTCATATGCAGCATATGGTCACTAAAGTCCTCCTCCAATGAGACTATTGTTAACTGATGTGATTTTTTTTAATAAGTGAAGGGGATGATCTGTGGGGGGAAAAAAAGTGCCTGCTACCAAATGAGGAAGTGAATCAACATCTTGTGATTCTAACAGATGGCAAATAATATATCATATACACAGATCAGGCATAACATTATGACCCCCTGCCTAATATTGTGGTGGTCCCTCTTTTGCTGTAAAAGAAAAACATGACTCATCAGACCAGGTCACCTTCTTCCATTGCTCCATGGGCCAGTTTTAATGCTTACATCCTCATTTTTAGCATTTCAGAGGTAGACAGGGGTCACAATGGGCACCCTGACTGGTCTGCAGTTATGCAACCCCATACAAAAAACCTGCTCCAAACTTTTTGGAGCTACAGAAAGGCCAGCTTTCACTCTCCATGTGCATCAGTGAGCCTTTACTGCTCACGACCCCGTATTTCTGTGGTTAATTTAATGTGTTTCTCATCATAAATAGACAGCCTTCTATATAGTCTGGAAGTTTAGCCAACACAGAAGCACCTTAAACCTGCATTCTTTTTCATGGCCACTAGGGAGCACATCTCCCAGCTGCAAAAACAACTTTCAGCTGTATAGAAGTCTATGAGTAAACGGCCATTGGTTCCTTTGATCGGTTGTCTCTGGAAACAGTTTTTTCGAAGACTTTATGGGCTCAGTCCCTAGATTTAGGACATACTGAATAAAACATTACGTTCATTTCATAAATCATGACCATCATTAGAGTTAAAAGCCAAATGCGGCAGATTTCTTTGAGAAAATACAGTCTATACCAGCTAAAACCCAATACATGTTGAAAAGACTACTTCATGCTCTGATGGCATTATTCATGTATATTCATGAGACTTGTGTAGTTGGGTTTTAAATCTTGACACAGAAAAATTCTCCCTGGGTAAAATTGTGAAGAGAAGTTATACTGGATAGAAAGATAAGGGCAAAATTCGACAGCGGCAACTTGTTTAGATATATTTTTTTGGATCTTATTATTGACTGAAGACTGCAGGAGAAGGGTGCCATCTGTAGAGCTGCAACCAAGAAGAGAAGGCTTTAGTGTAAAGGTGTGAAATGTTGTCATCTTACAATCCAGTAAACAATAACTCCATCAAACCAGGAGGAACGCAAGGTGAAGGTTTGCAGAAACCACAACAGCCACCGCAGAGCAAACATGATGATATCTGAGTTATCAATAGAGATAGTCACAGTGGGTATAACCTTCTCTGACTGTTCGCCTTTGAGATGTGCTATAGACAACAAACATTTTTCGTTTTTTACCTCTTACAGCTAAGCATCTCGCTGTCACATGGCAAATATAGGCATAGGCAGGCTATAATGGCACAAAATACACTTGGATACATAATCAGGTAATTTATATCTACGCAATGCTTTTCTTTTGTTTTTTTTTAGAATTGTGTACACACGTTTCCAAACCTGTACAAAATCTGTATGAGTGCACTTGCTGCTTCTCATGACTCTTTTGTATGTTACATATACTTAGCTTACACTAGCAGCCACGACTATATTTCAACACCTGATTCAACGAGTTTGTAATAACTTTGGTGAGTCCCTGTGTTTCCCTGTAGAAACAAGAAAACTCAAAGCTTTCACTCGGAATCATAAATATAATAAGAATCATTAAAAAGAAAACAAAAAAACATATATCTCTCGGCTGGCCTGGGAACGCCTTGGTGTTCCCCCGGATGAGCTGGAGGAGGTGGCTGGGGAGAGGGAGGTCTGGGCTTCTCTGCTTGGGCTGCTGCCCCCGTGACCCGGCCCCGGATAAGCGGAAGAAAATGGATGGATGGATGGATGGATGGACAAAAAAACAAGCATCTTCTGAATGGACTGGCATGAAAGATTATTTCTGATAATGCTTCATCAGGTTAAAGGTTCATTTTATTTTTTATATTATTGATTTTCTCTTTCCTCTTTCTCCTCTCACCCATACCTGATCATGGCAGATGGCAGCCCATCCCTAAGACTGGTTCTCTTGGAACTTTCTTCCTGTTAAAAGGGAGTTTTTCCTTCCCACTGTCGCCAAGTGCTTGCTCAAAGGGCGTCGCCTGATTGTTGGAGTTTTCTTTGTATTATTGTAGGGTCTTGAGGCAACTGTTGTTGTGATTTGAAACTATGTAAATGAAATTGAATTGACTTCTTGTTTTGTTTCTTTTGTTATATTTAGTTGTTCTTGCATTTCAGTTTCTTTCCTTCCTGTCTCATTGTCATTGATTGTCTTCAGCCTTCACCTGTGTTTCATTCCCTCAGCTGTTTCCATTTCCTTTCTTTTTTTAACCTCATGTGTATAAATAGTCCAGTCTCTCTCTGTCTTTTGTCTTAATGTCTCTTGTACTCCCTTGAAAGTTTTACGTTCACATGTAGACACTTGTTTGTGTTGGACCTTCTAGCTGCAATAATAAGAGCGTTGCTTTCTGTTACCCCGTCTGCCTGCACGTCTGCATTTGGGTTCTCATTCTAAAACTCATGACATAGAATAAAATAACATAGTTATTTAGTTTGAAAAACTCTACATCTGAAGTTTTTGTGCTTTTGTAGAGCTTCTGTGATTTATAATGCACAGAATTTGACACTTTTGGAATTTCTATTATTTTTAAAATATAACTCAAACTTTTCATTACTAGTTGGGTAGGTGCACAGTTCATTAAATATGAACAAGAGGGGTTGATTATAAACCCTGAAATGTCAGGCTTCAAACTGCTCTGAATGTACTCTCAATCTCAATATGTTTGAAGTACTTGACAGGATAGTGAGATTTTAAAAAACTTTTTCCCCCTGTTTAAAAATCCATCAAGTCTATTAGAACATTAGGTAAAATACCTATAGAGGGCTCTGATCGGAGGGCTTGCAGAATATAAAGCTTGAAACCCAGGGACATCACAATAATGAGATAAGGGGCAAAGGGATGATGAGGTCCAAAGCTAACGCTACAATTTCAAAATCAAAAGCTTTTCAGACCCTCCCGAGGCAACTTCGGCAGACACTTTTCCATGCTGGAAAATGTAATTGATATGGTAGATTTTAATTTGGACTTTGACAAAAGAGCTTTAAATAAAACAGGGAGCAGTAGGCTGGTCAGGCCGCATTAACATTTAGGAGACGGAGAAGGACCTCAAGTAAAGAGCGTAGAGTCAGGTAAAGGTAACAGAAATTAGTGAAATGAACCATTAATTGCTGATATAAGCACAGTGAAATTAGTACATCGGTGTTTACATATAAATCATGCTACAGAAACCTGAAGTTGTTTTAATTACTGGCATAAAAACTGCAAAGCAGCCAAGAATCATAATTAGAGGTCAAATGCCAAATGAGAACTATAAACTAAGTATACAGAACTGAGAAAAAAAAACACACTTTTTTTTTTACTTGCTCTCTGTCTAAGAGTGAGACAAGATCCTCAGAGCAGGAGGGAGAAGTCTTTTATGTTGACCTTATATGTGCAGAACAAAGATGCAGGGCTGGACTCACTGGAGCTTTACTGTTAAACTTCCAAGAATACACAGAACCTAAGCTGGCAGATATCAGAGCATATTGACTGGAACCACTGAACAGCAAGCCCACACAGCATTGAGGGAGATGGCAACAACTGACAAGGGGAGACACAGACAATATATACACAAGAGGGAATGAGAGCAGAGAGAAAAAACCTGGGGAACTCAACTGAGCATAGACTGACGAGACAGGGGAAGCAGAACTAAACGTAATGCACACAGGACAAGAGACTATCACAATGCAACAGGAAATAGAGGAACACACGCTGAGACTCAGACTGACTAAATACAGAGAACGAAGGAGAGAGAGAGAGACACAGAGAGAGAGAGAGAGAGAGAGAGAGAGAGAGAGAGAGAGAGGGAGACAGCACAGAGGAACCAGAATAACACAGAGAGACGAGACTGGGGAAACCCAACAGGCAAATAAACATGGGAGACTGACAGCAATGGGAGACACAAATAACTAACACAGGAAACTACAATACAATCAACAGAGTGAATACAATACAAGGATGAACATAACATGTCTTCATAAACCCAAAGTAAATCATGACCTGTACTCAAAACTCAAGACTCAAGACCACGACAATAGCAAACTTAAGCGATTTCAGCATCACAATGCAATCAGTCAAGTTGTGAGTAGGTCATTAAGTAAAGATATTTTATGTTTTATGTGTTGACCTTTACAAATGGGACGTTAAGCCACCTAAACATAGTCAACAGCCATATGCTTGTTTCCGCTGTGCAAAGTCTCAGTCTGAATAGAAATGCTAATTTATGACATATTAGACTAGATAAGCCTCACTTGGGTAAATTTACCTTGGACAAACAAGAGAAACACTTCATATAAGATAATGCACACATTCAAACACTCATTTGGATTTTCACCTACCATTCAATAACTTAACTGATAATGGCACTAGATAACTCACAGTTTGGTACCCTGCACTTTTTTTTTCCTGGGGGCATCTACTTATACTTATTTTAAAGGATGTGATTTTTATCCTTAGTAATTTTCAGACCCTGCTTTATCATTGACTTTTCGTATATGTCATGGAGGTAATATGAAGGGCGCATCCCAATTATCTTCCCAGCCCAGCCCTTTCATCTGAAATGCATGTCATAAGACAGAGGAGCGACAAAGTGTCTGAAAATAATTAATCTTCCCCTGCATTTACTGAGAAACTGCAACTTGCCCACTTTGCAAAGCTGTCCAGTATGCGGCACATATGCATTTTGCTTCATTTTTAATATAATTTCTTTTATTATTTTCTTTCCTAACTTCTATATGTTGCTTATGTGAATTAAATAAATTGAACACAAGAACAATTTAGTACTTGAGGGCTACGTGTGTCAGTTTGTTAGGATGTGCTGCACAGCTGGATCAGCTGTTGAGCCAGTTGGTACACGTAACTTTCTCTTTTATACAATACAGCTGGTGTTTATTCATGAAATATCTGAGCTGGCAGTATTACTGATTCAGGCAGGCGTTTGTAATGTGGCTTTATTGATGTACATTTTATCGACAGACACACTTACAGCACTGATCCTGCTATATTAAATTTACATTAATGTGATTCACCCTCGTGTTATGCAGGGATGTCATTGTAGTTCAATAATTTTGTTGCCAATTTCGACAGTTAAGTGCTGATGTAGCTCAGCTTCTTATTTTTTTTTAAAGAAACAAAAAACACCGAGCAGTCCTACTTTAAAAGTGTGTGTTTAGCTTATTCTGTTACAATGAATATTAACGAACAGGACTGCACCTACACTGTGCGTCAGGAAAAATGCAACTCCAAATGAACACTGCCTGAGGGAGGGAAAGGAGGGAAATATAAGAGTGATCAAAGTCTTTTGTTTCACTGTTAACACTAAGTGCCTATAAATGAAGTTTAATTTGTTGTAGCAACCTGACTAAAACTTTTTTGACTTGCAAAAAGGAAGGGATGAAGACCCAATATTGACTGAATAAATGAAACAAGAGGATCTTTTTTCTGCTTGATCCTTTGATCGCACACACACATTCCTGTACCTCAGTGGTTTAGTGTAAAAAAAAGAAAAGTGCTGTACCTGCAGTCGAGCTCTCAGAGTAATAACTCAGCAGCGAGGAGGAGCTGTCAGCCTTCTGACATCGTGTCCAGGTCTCATGAAGCTCCCCACCCTTCTGACTGATGAAACTGCAAAAACATCCGTCCCCCCCTTAATCTGGACACAAATTACTGGTAATGCAGGGAAAGAGGTAAGTGCTCAATGTGTAAGATTTGAAGGGAGTTGAATCTGAAGTAATTAGTGTTTGATTGTCTCCAGGCTGCACTTTAACTGTCAGGCAGGTGGAGAGAGAGGGAAGTCAGAACAAAAGGAAATCTTTTGGCTGAATACGACGGAGGTGCCTGTTACTTAAAAAGGAAAAAAAAATATAATTGAAAACAGGTTCATGACCAGAAGCTGTCTAGCTGTCAAAATATTTAGTCGTGTGAATGATGTTCAGGCCTTGAGCTGGTGAGTCAGAGTGGAGCAAACAGAGCAGGATGGTACACAAAAGGATCAAACGCACTGAGGAAATCTTTATAAAAGACCTGGAGATGGCCTCAGTGTTACAGTACTTGTGTATAAATACTGTGCGTTGATGATGAGATGACTAAAACCAGCAACACCCAGGAGTCCACATGAACCAAGACCCCAAATCTCCCCAAACCTCGATACACCCTGTTGTGAAAAAGCTTGAACTTAAGCTGCTGGTTCATCAGGAGACCGTGGTTTGTGCTTTAGTTTCTCTCAATCCTAGCAGCAAGTGCAAGTGAGGCATTGAAAACTGCTTCACAACCGTTACACTGCACTTATGAAAATGACAAGATGGAAATAACAGCACTGTCTCACTAATAAATTGGTACATCATGGCCAGTATATATTACATTTGCAGTTATAATGCAGTTATCATCCCACCTCTTCAGTTTGTTAATTGCTCCCACCTGTCTCTTGTTTCCAGTCACTCTGACAAAGACAGAGGATGAGACGATGCTAACAGATTTTCTCTGGCGTTTTTCATCAGCTATGCTTCTCTAGATTTCCAGCTGCTCAGTGCTCTGAAGGTAAATTTGCGTACGTGCTTTCATTTTGATGTTTTGCCATCACACAGGCTCAGGGTTTTTTACTTGTCCTTCCAGCAGAGCCACTTCTGTGGCAAAGGGAAAACTTACGAAATGCACAGCTGCCATTTCAATTTTCTTTTTCTTTGTGAGAAATAAGAACAATTTCCCTTTCCTCCCCGCCATAAACCAAGGTTTAGTTTAGGCCCGAATGTTTCTTTCGAAATTGCATTCTGCTTTGCGCAAATAGTTATTTATACCAAGCAGATAATGAGAAACAGAAAATGCATTACTTGAGTACACACTTTTCCATGTTTCAGCAGAAATGTAACCTCTTCTCCACAGGGGAACTTTTTTTTTTTCTTGCAACAGACGTTTATCTTTTTCACGCGAGTGACTTCATTAAGGCATTAAACAGCTCTGTAAGCACAAAATCTCCCTCTCCATAACAGCAGGTTGTTGATGGCACTCTGTACACACTGACATCACAGTAAAGAAGCTGACAGTGATTAACATATTGCAGAACAGGCAGGTGTCTGTGGCGTCACTTCTTCTTCGGTCGTGACACTTTTCTGGCATCTCTTTCATACCTTTGATCTGAATAAGTGCTCAGTTCTTGGCCCTCGTGTCAGCTGTCTCGTTGACAAGCTCTCTTGGAGAAAACAACATAGAAAAAACGGCAGCAGCGCTGATACTCTCGGACCAGAGAGCCCAGCAGATAATCTCTGATGCTTTTATTCCACATCCTTCCATTTAATTGACAAAGAGTTAAATTTGAAATCCTTTCAAGGCTCGTTGCTAATATTATAATAAAATACTGTTAAATTATCCCTTAAAAGTTTGCACTTAAAATTATGCCATATATTTATCATTATTTATTATTATTCCACATCATAGTCTGTTTCAATTATGCCTCATAACTACTAATAATAACATTTTAAATGTACTGTATAGAGACCATTGCAGTTTTGGAAAAGTTGCAGAATTTTTTTAGTAGAATAAAAGACGCTTCAAAAGAATAGAATTCAACTCTATAGTCATTGCACATGTCAACAAAATATGCACTCAGTGAAGCAGTGGGCAGCTAACAATCCAGTGCCCGAGGAGCAGCGTGTAGGGACAGTGCCGTGCTCAAGGGTACCTCAGGGTAGCTAGCCGTTGGGTGGATTCAAACCGTCAACCTTCCAATCAAGGGGCGACCACTCTACCTACTGAGCCACCCCACCCGTGGTCGCCTCTTCAAAAGAAGTTGAAGAGTCGACTTCCAGTATGAAATCCTGCCAAAGTTGGCCAATGTAAAGTACTGGGATCAAACTACGTGGAAATAAAGCAACATTGTTCTCAAGCACACAAAATATGGCCTTTGGAGATGGAACCATGTCTGTGGACAATCTCAGCCTGACCTGCAACATCCTAACTGGTAGACAAACTGTCTGTTGTGTCGACGTTAAGCCCAGACTTAACATCCACACAGTTAAGATCAAGACATTGAAGGTCAATAAAGATAGGAAGTAACTCATTCGGCTTGACCATGAACTCCTAGAAGAAGTAGACTTTTTAATAGCAGTGTGACAGACAAGCAAGATTGGGGCAGACTCTGTCCTGAAGACATTTGAGATGCAATCAGAGCCTCTGTAGCTCCATGGAGATCCGCCGACACAGCAAGTTATGTTTGCTCAATTCAAGTATCAAATCATTGCTGCTGTATGGAGCGGAGAAATGGAAAACTACAAAGCCAACATGTGGAATATTCAGAATTTTATGATCTAGTGCCTAAACCAAATCCTCTCGATCTCATGGCTAGGAAAAAAAGTCAACTTATCGCGGCAGACAGAGCACCAACACAGGGAAGGAGAGATCTTGAGCTCGGCCACTCACTGAGAAAACTGGCATGAAAACATCAGATGACTGTAAAAATAAGAAAGAATGGATGACTGTGAAAACATTTGGCTGCTGGACATCGTCACTGACATCAGAATGACAGGACTGGGATGGGAACGGGGAGTAAAGAGGCTGCTGGCAGGCAGTTATCAATGGCCGAAGCTTCAGGAGGAGGAAAGGGCCCAAGGCATCGCACTATTTGAATGCCTGTAGATACACAGCTGGCGAGTTTTCCATTCACCTTTTAGATGCATAGTCATTCCCAACGAGGACGACACGAGCTCAGATCTTAAATAAACCGTATTTGAACAGGCTGTAATGTGTATATTAATCTACACTAAACTATTACCAACTACCATATCAGTGGATGTGTATAGGCTAAATTCCTCAAGTAATTTCCTTCTCTGAGATCACTGCAGTATATATAGCTTGAAAAAGTGACTACACACCTTAAAACACGAAGCAGAACAAAGATGAAAAAAGAACAGAGGCTGAGGCAGATTGTAGATGATATATGCCCCAGTAAGCAGTGAAGCCCTGACAGCTTTCACAGCTTTGAGAAAACATTATCCACGAGAGCCTGCAAGAAGAAATGTGCCAGGACCTCAAGACCGTCCACACATTACACTGCTGTCAGCTGAGGGCCAGCTGTGCTGACAACACGAGTCCACATGAGCAGGAAAAGAAGCGGACATGCATAGTAACACAGTTTAGTATGTTTGTGGTGTATTTTATACAGGACAGACAGAACTGCATCTACTGCATCAGAACTGTTCTATTTAGCGCATTGATGATGCACCTCTGCATGCATGGAAGATTTAATACCAAACACATTTCATTGTTTTGTTTTGTTTTTCAAATATGTTCCCAATGCTCTTTCAAGGACATCTGGAACAGTGTGTTTTTCCCCTCCAGGATTCAGATCTGTTACTTAAATAAAAGTTACTAATACTACGCTGCTAACGGAACATCCATTAGAAGCACAACACTTAAAATGTTACTTAAGTAAAAGTATGTCAGTGCAGGGAAAAAAGGCCACTTTGGCTGTTGTACTTTTAATGACTGAAAACAAGGATTTTGCTGTCATAGTTGGTTGAGTCTCTGGAAATCACAAAACTGAACACAGAAATAGATAATTTAAGAGTTAAACCAGATTTCTGAACATTAATTATTAGATTTAGATTAGATTATCTGATAGATTAGAGCTGGCAGTGGACCAGAGGCGACTTCTACAAAGCAGGATTTTGCTTTGTAGAAGTCGCCTCACTTTATCAAGTTATCTCACTTTTTCACAACTATGAAAAAGTGAGATAACTTTTTCATACTTGTCTGTGGTCGTATGCTAACAACACTGCTTTATTCATATGAACATGCTCATAGCTAGATTGTATGCATTGACCACTTCTCATTGGCTTTTTGAGAGTTATAAAATCCAGAGCAGTTTGGTTCTGTAAAATAATTTAACAACAATCTTAAATTGTTGAATTAAGTGTTTGATGAAAAGATAGAAGAGAACATCCGCACACTGTGCCACTGCTAATGCAAATACTCTGGTTTTATTACAGCCTCTGTATCAAACCAGAGGAATTTAAGGTAAGATCAATCAGTACTCATAGCAACTTGAGAATCATAAAGCCCACACAGCTTCAAATACCTCACGCTGGTCACATCTGTGTCTGTCCCTATCATGGCACACATCTGGAAGCCAGGCGTGGTGTGTTAGGAATTCCCCATCCTGCTCGCCTGCACTGGGGAATAACGTGTTTTGTTTGATGCTGAACTGAATACTTCATCTCCCATCATAGAGTTGATGGATCTGCTACCAATAGCTGTCTGGTTAGCCCCCTACTGAACTCTGTTAACGTGTCATGAAATGTCACAGAGGTTGCCTCTGCAGAATCGAAGCCTTTTCAAAGGCCTTCTGAAGAGATAAGCATACCCTGCCAGGCTGACTCTGGAATACAAATGCTCTTTTTAGCATAGGGAGGTGAAAGGATAAAGATAACACAGAGGAAATGTGTCAGAGAGAGGAGTTGGGAGGAATGTGGTCCTTATGGGAAAGCCAGCTAAGGAAAGACAGGTTGCTGGAGATAGCTATGTATGCATGGATGTGGACAGAGAGACAAAGAGAAATACAGGGAAGAGAAAAAGGGTTGTTTTAATGAATGGATTTGCTGATTATTGATTTGGTAGAACTTTTAGGTAGTGTTGTCTGCAGAGTGTTAATGGAAAAAAAACAATGCATTTTTCTTACCTTTAAAGTGGAGTTTGCATGTTTTCCCTGAGTCTGCATGGATTCTCTTATCCAGTTTTGTCCCGGTTCAAAAACATGCATGTTAGGTTCACTGCCTTTGAAGGGTTTCCAGTGTATTCTCAGGGTGTTCTTTATCAGCGCCATTCATATTTTGTCTTTACCCATGTCAGGGACCAAGCAGGAAAGGACAGAGCAAGTGTTTAATTAAAAATTAAAACAAAAAAAACAAACAAGACAAACTGATGTCCTGAACTTCTTCTTCTTGTTTGTCATTTTTTTGGCAGTAGGCAAACAACAATGTGATGCATTACCGCCACCAACTGGCTTAAGAGTGTGGACCAGAATTCGCTCATACCAAGTAATAAAAAATAAAATAAAATAAATAAATAGATCTCCTGAACTGACACATCAGGGAACGTAAATACTTGTTTAGCTAAACCATGTGACACACAAAGGGAAGACAAATTGGCTCCCATATAACCAACTCAAACAAAACAATGAAACAAACTCCAAACACCCTCCAGGCAATGACGCATGTGGTTCAGTCCACTGAGGCTACAACATACATTCAACATAAAGCAGAATTTTGACCTTGCAGTGGTCAACATGTCAACACATCCATGTTGACATGGATGTGTGCGCTCCATGTCAACATTGCAAGGTATGTTGGAAAAATAAACTAAATTAATAATAAAACAATATATTGGACAACGAGTAAAATGTATTGAAAGTAGATTACAAAGTAAACTGCAGTGAAACTAACTAGTGGTGATGTGTGGATCTTACTATGTGTGGCTTGCCATCACAACCCACAAGGTGTCCTTTGGCAATATGAGGCTACATAAGGAGTTTGGAGAGGTGGCAGTCGCACAACTCATGGACACATCAAGTTGGGACCTTTTGCATTTTGCACCTTATTTAGCATTTTATTTTTAGCTTTCTGATGTTTTTCTTTTTCAATCACTTTTCTCTTTTGATTGGTTGGTGTTGGTGGTTTGGGTAAAACAACATGCTATAACCCACGTTCCATCACCACAGGAAACCTTTTTGGATTGGAAGATTAATCCTCACCAGTGGCTCTTACAGAATAACATTTATTGGGTGGGTTTTCATTGTTCTGTGGACTAGTCTGACTATGAAATGTTGTCTTATGCTGCTCTGTGCTCAGAGATGTGCACCCAGCAGACAGATCAGCAGAGATCATCAGTCTGTAAAATACTCAGACCAGCTTGTCTGGCAGGTTCAAAATCACTTAAATCAGTTTTCTACCTCATTCTGATGATTAGTTTGACCTTCAGCAGGTCATTGTAGCATGCTTGCATTCCTAAATTCACTGAGTTGCTGCTATGTGATTGGCTCACACATCCAAGTATTTGAATGCATGTGTTGCAATCATTTCCACGTCCACAACTGTATAAATTGAAGCACCTAGGCATGCAGACTGCTACAAACATCTGTAAAAGAATGAGTCGCTCTTACAACACGCTTGAAGGCATTGCTATGACAACCACCATGCTGATTAGGAGGTACTAAATTGGAATGGAAAACCAGTCGATCTGAGTTCAGTCGTGGCGAGTCGATCCGAGTAGGTAATGGGGAAAAAAGGGGCTTTAATGCTTTAGCATACCAATACATTTTGGACAATTTCATGCTCCCAAATTTGTGGGAGCAGTCTGGAGATGGCAACTTTCTGTTCCAACATGACTGTGCAGCAGTGCACACAGCAACATCCATGAAGATGGATGAGCGAGTGTGGAAAAACTTGACTGGCCTACACAGAGTTCTGACCTCAACCTGACAGAACACCATTGGGATGAATTAAACTGGAGAAGGCCTTCTCTTCTCTGTCTGGCCTCACAAATGTGCTTGTTGAAGAATGATCACAAAATCCCATAAACACTCTCCTAAACCTCGTGGAAAGCCAGAAGAGTTGAAGCTCTTACAGCTGCAAAGGATGGGCCAACATCATATTAAACCCTATGGATTAAGAATGGGATGTCACTCATGTTCATATACATTTATAAAGCAGACGATTAAATACATTTGGCAACAATGTTTGTCTTTAGGTGGTATAATATTGACACTTTGATTGCAGTGCCGCAGGTCTACGTGGCATTGCTGAGATATAGATTTACATAACTTTAGGTGAAATGTTTAAATTTACATTAAACATTTCACCTGACATTAAGGACTCAAAAAAATTACTTTAACAAACACAATACCAAAATAAACCACAAGCTTCTATTTCTATTCATGGAGCTGTGTCATTAAAAACAATGAGGTAAAAGGAGAGTGACAGTGTAAGGAGAAAAACTGACAAAGAGGGGCTTAGAGTCACCGCCTGGGGGCGAAACTATCAGTCAACTCTTCAGAAGTTTAACTCCAACCACCACTGTGATCCTGAGTGCAGGTTTCTCAGATTTCCTGTCTCATATGTTCACTCACCATTCCTATGATGCATATTAAATCACCGGGTGAATAATGAAGCCAATCTTCCATAAATTAGAGAGACATGCTGAATTCCCCGCAGGTTCAATCACCATGAATATTAAAGCAAATTCACAAGGTTACAGGGGGAAATGGAAACAGGGAGGATAGGTGAAGAAGTATGACGAATGAAGGACAAAGAGTCGGCAGATAAAGAGGATGGCTCCTGGGTAGAGGGAAAGCTGTCTTTATACAGTAATGTCAGCGATGACCGTGTCATCATTTTGTGTACATCTGAAAGCAGGGTCAGATACGGGGGCAATTAAATTTCCAATGCTCTATGCCATGAAATGAAGAAAAAAATAGAGTGTAAGCTGCTGAAAGGACAGTTATAACATTGTCATTTACATTCTCAGACTACCTTACGATGTTTGTCCCCTTAATATAATTGAACTTACTGAACTAACTGAACACCGATATTGCCTACCACCTGATCTAAAGGTGTGTTAAAGCAAATGAGCCAGTTATTTCAATAGTGATGTGGCCTCACTGATGAGAGGCTCTATTCTTTGTAACAGGGTCATCATCTTTTTTTCTATGTTCTAAGTAGTAACTGTACAAAGGTATTTATGCTTTAATAGCCCCAGAAACACAGGTATTTGTAAATGGGAACACCTGAAAGCATGCAGAGCAAACACAAACCTGTACAAGGACAGCCTGTGTCAAATTTAGACATTTTTTCCCTTTCGAACTGTAAGAATGTTCATGTTGGTGAACAACATGAACATTCTCATGTGAAAAAAGAAAAATATAAATCAATAATATCACTTTTAAGATATTTCTGATGAAAACATAAACATAAAAGCCATTATAACCTCACTCATTTTGCATTTTGAAGCCTCTACACCAGCATTTTGGCTGCCATAGTAGTTTGTAGTCAGATGTTAACATATTTGGATGACAGGTGGGAGTTTTCAGTTATTTGCTAACGGTAGCAAGCATACATGCAAGATGCATCTGTAACCACAGAAACACTGTCAGTATCACTATGATAGACAAACCAATCATCGAGGCCAAAATCGTTTTTGGTTGCAACTTGTAAACATCCATTTTATTGTTGTAAAGTTTAATATGGGAGGATTGTTAGCCTCAAGTGGTCGCAGGAGGAACTGCAGCTTTTGGCACTTAAACGCTGGCTTCATTTTTGAGCCCTGGAGGTTGGTTTGAAGGTTGACTTTTATAAACAAGACATACTGAACATAAAAGCTCAGTTACAGAGTTAAGACACTTAAAGACATGCAATTCAATTCCAAATATATTATACTGCTACCATTTTATTTTAAGGACAAAAATGCTGACTTCTGGTGTAAATATTCAGCACAAGCATCAAAAATCCAAAAAAGCCAAAAAAAGTAAACTTGCATGACTTTATTTTATTGCATACGGAAATTTACCGTCATTGATTGTTTCAGTGGCTGGTTTTCAGTCTGTATAAATATTTGATCAAATGTATTTTCAGATTCTAAAATTACCACCGCCTTCGCTCTGTGTGTCAAAATCAGGACACATTTCATGTAATTCAGTGCCATTTGACTCATTATAACTGCATCAAACAGCAAGTTAAAGTAGCAAATAGGTCTTAATTTCTGCGAAAATTGCAGCTATTTCTCAGAGAGTAAAATCTTCCCCCAGCGGCACCGAAAAGCCAGAGTCAAAACCGTGCATTATGTCTGATGGCAGGCTCTTACGTGCAGTGAAAAATGACACCTTGACAAAGGGAGACGTGAACAGGCGGAAGTGGACTGGCACTAAATGAGTAGAGAGATCAGGGGGGATTTTGGAGTAGCGGAGGGAAGCATATAGCAGATTGCTGATCGGAATAAGACATTCATGTTTTCAAATAGGTACTTCTCCCTGCTTCAGTGAAGTTTCCAATTTTAGCTGTCGGTTCAGTTCAGAGGATGTCATCTGAAGTGTGTAAATAAGATTCACAGGGATGGAAGTGGAGCTTTGTTAGTGTGTGTTTCTGTCCCAAGCAGCAGGCTATGATAGGAGTTATTTTCAGCTAAACCACCTCCATGCTAGCTTTTCCACAGAGTTAAATAAAACTTACGTGCTCACGGTGCATACAATGCTTATGTACAGTGCTGATTCAGTGTTTGACATGTTTAACCTTGGTGACAAAATGTACTTGCTGTTAACCCCCCCAAATGTCTAAAAATGCATCATTATGGAGACATAAACATGCTAAACCATGGATGCACGGTTTGCCATGTTGAGCTTATCAAGTCATTTTCTGTTTTGTCTCGTTGATCTTTTTGTATTCATTTCACTTTTAATTTCTTCCATTTGCAGTTTGCCGTTCTTGATAAATATATGTGTTTAGTCTGACCTGTGCTGCATTAGGCACTTCCTGTTCCAGCCTTTGTTCTGTTTCCTGCCCTTTTTGTGCCACGCCTTGCATTCAGTTAGTAATCAGTCTCCTCATTAGCCTTTATAAACCTCCCCTCACTTATCAGGCTGTCATTGTTTAGCACAGCTGTAAAGCTTTCAGGTCACAATTTTGTGTGTTTTCTAGTTTTTTATTTGGGTCCTCCTACCATGGACTCTTTTACAGGTAGCAAGCTGCACCCATAAACTGTAAGGGTGCAACGTAAAGAAACGCATGTCTTCTAATCAGTGCTAGATTACATGCTAATAACATACAGAAATTGTACTAAACACATTTCCTGAAATGACTGTTACAATATTCTATTTATACTATTGAATGATATTGACTTCTATGTTAGATAGTATGTATAATTGTATGTATAATTAGAGCACTTCGCTCTCACACTGCTGGCTTACTTGTTGTTCCTTGAGTATTTAAAAGTAGAATGGGAGGGAGAGCCTTCAGTTTTCAGGCCCCTCTTCTATGGAACCAGCTTCCAGTTTGGATTCGGGAGACAGACACTATCTCTACTTTTAAGATTAGGCTTAAAACTTTCCTTTTTGCTAAAGCATATAGTTAGGGCTGGATCAGGTGACCCTGAATCCTCCCTTAGTTATGCTGAAATAGGTTCAGACTGCTGGGGGACCCCCTTGATTTATGGAGTTTTTCCTTTTCAGTCACCTTTCTCATTCACCATGTGTTAATAGATCTCCCTGCATTCAACCATACTTGTTATTAATCTCTGGCTCTCTTCCACAGCATGTCTCTATCCTGTCTTCCTTCTTTCACCCCAACCGGTCGCAGGAGATGGCCCCGCCCCTCCCTGAGCCTGGTTCTGCCGGAGGTTTCTTCCTGTTAAAAGGGAGTTTTTCCTTCCCACTGTCGCCAAAGTGCTTGCTCATAGGGGGTCATATGATTGTTAGGCTTTTCTCTGTATGTATTATTGTAGGGTCTACCTTAAAATATAAAGTGCCTTGAGGTGACTGTTGTCGTGATTAAGCACTATATAAATAA
>VURO01046685.1:18208-29007 GCA_015108175.1 Pelvicachromis taeniatus | reverse complement strand
GTTTACATTTCTATATACTGTCCTGTATTAGACCACTGCTGAAAAGCCCCCCCGACACATGCACGGGTGTCATGGTCCTGGGTCTCCTGACCCAGCGTTTTCAGTTTATTGTTGGTTTCTGTTCTGTTCAGACCCCTAGCCCTTATATTTCTGTGTTCCCTTGGTCTTGTGTTCAGCCTTCCCCTCCACTGTGTTCTGTATATGTTGCTGTCTGTGTTTTGGTTTTATTCTGTTCCATGGTTTATTGTTCTTTTGTTCTTAGCGTGCGGTTTTGATTTATTTTATCCCATGTTTTGGTTATTATGGTTTTGTGTTCTGTCTCTGTGTTGCTCTCCCCTGTCTGTGTTCCCTCTGTAGTCAAGCCCCTGTGTTAAGCCCGTGTTTCTGTCTCTGTGCTTCCTGTTTTATTTTGAAGGTCATGTCTCATGTCAGTGTTTTCAGTTTTGCTTCCCTGTGCTCGTCATCCCTGATGTCTCCCAGCTGTGTTCACCTCCTGCCTCTCGTTCCCCCTTGTTATGTCTTGTGTATTTTAGTCCTATGCTTTCTGTGCTCCCTGTCGCATCGTTACGTCTTTCTCCATGCTGTGTGTTCCTGTCCCTGTGCTCTGGATTCTTTTGTATTTTGGTATAATAGCAAAATAAAGCTGTCTTTGATTTTCATTCCGGCCTCTGTGAAGTCTGCTCTGGGGTCCTTCTCCTGCCTGCACACAGATTATGACACAAAACTACAAACGGACCCAAACCACGGTGCTTTTTTCCCTTAACTTGACCCCAGATTGCAGCACATTCAGTGCAACCAGTGCAAGTCTACTCTGTGGCAGCATTGTCAACTCTAAAAAAATTTTTTACCTGTTACCTTATGTTGCAAAAACATAATTGAGGAACATTGACTGTATGAAAAGGTAATTTCTGGGGAAACTGGGTTGGTGCATGCCACAGGTGGGAGTCCAGATTGTGTTATAAAACTTTCTTTCAGTGAGTGAAGACATGACTTTGCAGCTGGTGGTGTTCACTGTTGTGCTGGACTTACCCGCTGAGCTTCACAGCAGGACAGACTTCATCTCATTTCTTAGAATTGGGAACGCAGACTAGTGCCTGCGTGGCTTACAAACTGTATCGTTTTCATTTCCGCTGATCAAACAGCCAAATTCTTCTATAAAGCTCGTGTCACAGATGTTGTTATCAAAGCCGAGCTGCAGAAAAGAATAGAGGGAGGAGGAGGCCAGACAGGCAGATGCTCACCTCCTGTTAATAAAACGAGCGGAGTTCTTAGAAAAGAAGTGCTTTCTTCTGCTGGATCGGGTAAATATGTGAATCAGACCTGCAACTTTCTCATCATCCAAGTAAACACACAAAATCTCTTTGTCAGATTAGGTCAGTCCATCTCATGGGGACTAGTAATCAGCTTAAAGGATAATATCGCCATTATTGAGTTTTTCCTTATCTCCAGTGGCTAGTGATCTCCTGTATCCACCTCTGACAATTTCTCTTTGCTATCTACAAATTTGGTTTAGCTTCTTTTATTGCTTCCATTTCCTCCTGAGTGCATGAAAAGACTTTGTATAGACTTAATACTTCCCCCATAGTGAATGTGATGAAAGTAGACAAATTCATAATCACCAGTCACAGTCAGTCAGTCGAGCTTTTCATGAATGTGCAACGCTAATAGTCTCGCCTCCCCCTCGTGAGAGATGTTTTCCCACTTAAACGTGACCTTAGTTAGCAAATAAAGCAATCGCTGTAAAATAACACATTGGTTGTATTAACCCTGTGTTTAGATGCAGGTGATGTATAGAGCAAACAGAATGCCATTCACTTTTTCTGTTATTGCAGATAAGACTTGCAGATAAATAAAAGTGCCTGTCTGTCAGTATCTTCTGCTGCAGTAATGTTCTCCTTCTTTAAACCCCCCAAATTTGGTTTAATTCCTTTTATGTTACTGACTCCTTGCTGCTGATAGGAATCCCAGCGTAATCTCTGAAGTCAAAGCGCGGGCACGTGACAAATAAGTACATTTTGTGTTCAAGTTTATTCTTCAGTATGAAAGCTGTTTTTTGAAACAAGCAATTCCAACTCGTTGTCTACTTTTCACCTTTCCTTTAGTTTTCAAATCACCATCGCATGGTTTATTTTTCTGTGTTTGCTTTACCACTAGAGGATATTTTGACTCTTTGGTATTTTACAAATCATGTAACTCTCTTCAAATAAAACGTCGTCATTTGATATTTCATGACTTTTCTTAGAATTGGTCAATTTATAATACAAAGGAGATACAAAGGAAAAGGGCCATTGCAGCCACTTATACCTAGAATCTCCACATATCCATGTAAAATGCTATGCTTAAAATTTGCAGCGTGCACCATTGCCTTGTAACATAAAGCAAGCTTCATATGAAAATGTGTGCAAAAATGGCAATAACATTGTGGCAGGGTGTGGTTTTTGGCTCAGCTGCAGAGGATGGGTGGAGCAGTGGGTTCAGGGTGTGGTGAAACTAACCGACATAGCAGCTCTCCATCATCTAATCATGCGTGTCTCCTATTTGAGTAGGATGCATAGGACCTGATAAGAGAGTGTTGTTGGTTGGAAAAGAATTGTGGCAGCATGAAAGCTGCACAAGCAGTTGAAAAGATCACTGTAAAGAAACATTCACTTACCTTGCAATGGTGTGCACGGTGCTTCTGTTTCAAACATGAAAAAGGTGGCTAGATATGATTGATAAATAAATATATATGGGACTGCAGCTAGGTAAAAGATGAATAATTACTGCAGGGCTGAACTTGTCATGGATGGATGTTAAGCCAGGGCAGAGTGTGGAGAACTACTCTGAGCAGATCACACAAATCAGGCTGCAGACTGAAGCAGAGCAATGTGAACGGTGGATGAGAGAGAGGCTTTAGGTTAGGCGAAGAGGAGGTAAGTGTGGATGAGAGCAGAAACCATCTTTGTTCTATTTTTAGAATAATTAACTTATTAACATGTGTTTCTTCTTTTGTTGAAGCCAGGCTGTGAGGTAAGTTTTAACATGTAGGCAGTGAGCTCTTCAGTTTGTTTCACCGCTTTTAACGCCTCCTTTATTTTAGCATAACTAATACCAACGCTTACTCCAAATTCATTTTTTACTTTTTCTACCATCATGCAATTATTTCAGTTTTTTTTTAGCTATTGTGTTGTTTCTTATTAGTAAATTCTAAAACATATTTTAACTTTAGAATCTTTATAATTAAATAATAAAATAATTTAATAATTCGCAAAACTAGTAAAATCCCTAAAACGTAATCTTAAATGTTCATTTCATCGAGTCTTACTTTTCTTTGCCATTGCTGTTGTTGCTGTAATACAGGGTGAAAATAAAATAAGTCCACATAATTGAATATGAAATGCACTTTACGCAAACATGACTGTGACTGTAAGTAAGCTAACAACGTGTTATTGAGAATCATATAGATTTTTTCAGAATATTTACATTTCGTGTTAAGACACCGAGGTTTCTGCTTTTGTTGCATGCGCCCCATGCACCGCACAATCACACGCCTTGAACACAAACCCTGACCAGGAGTCAGTTGTTAGTCTCAGTCACGGTGGCCCTAGAGTCAGTTGTTAGTCTCAGTCACGGTGGCCCATTTCTAGTAGCTTAATCTGTGCACACAGCACTAGAAAGCACGTAACACATTCACAGGAAGCAGAGTATAAACTCAACATGGCCGAAATAATGATCACAACACTACTGAATTAAGAATTTGAAGTTAAACTTTAACCGGCTCATGAGTTGTTGCGCTTGCCGGTGCAAAAGTCTTCCATACTTAGAAAAGCCAAATAGAAATGATTAAACACAACACGTTTGCTCCGGTACGTCATTATGAGGCCAAAGATATGGAAACAAACTATATTACTGAGTAAATGTTAAAACACCAGCGTACATTTTGTTACATTCACTCATTTTAATTAAGGATGGTCATTGTATGACCAGGGGTCAGGGGTCTCCAACTCCAGGCCTCGAGGGCCGGCGTCCTGCAGGTTTTAGATAACACCCTGGGTCAGCACAACTGAATCAAAGGATTAGTTCATTAGCAGGCCTCTGGAGAACTTCAAGACATGTTGAGGAGGTCGTTTAACCATTTAAATCAGCTGTGGTGGATCAAGGATACATCTAAAACCTGCAGGACACCAGCCCTCGAGGCCTGGAGATGGAGACCCCTGCCTTATGTTGTATGATGAAGGTACTAAGGTGGGGAGTGTCTAGGACTTGTGGTACGGCCACGAGGATTGTGAATACTGTATCCTCGAGACAAAATCGGAATTGTTGAATCCCAGACACATTTTATCAAAGCAATGCTACAAACATTAATTATAATCAAAACAATTTCTGGACACAGCACAACAGTAGCAAAATGGAAATAGGGTTTTTTTTTCCCATTACCTAAATCAAATGAGCAGACATGCTGTAGTTTCTGTCCTGCACCCTTCCTCTCATCTCCTCTGCACTCTGAGGTCTTAAAATGACAGTGTTATTGTTTATCGCAATTATTCCTGGAACAATATATTATCCAGCAAAAAGATCTGGCGTGGCAGCCTTAGTGCCCTAGAGTACATTTATGGGCAGTGGACTGAAGCATTTGAACAAACCCTCACTCACTGCAGATGTCTGTTTTCCGGATGGATGTTTAATTGAAAAAGAAGAAGAAGAAGAAGAAAAAAAAACAGCCAAGCTGAGATGAGAGAGCAAGGACAAATTAATGTTACCTAACTTCACTGCCTGCAGAAAACCAATATTCAATTAGAATAAAGTAATGAATTTATATTTTATTTAAAATTATGCCCCCATCCATTTCAGTGGACTCTATAACAATTTCCCATAACTGAACAATATTGCTATAAAGTTATCAAATGTGGAGTCTGCTGATTCTTCTTTTATATTTGGAGGCTTTCTATATGGAGGTTTATACTGTGCAGTGTAGGTTGTTGTGTAATGTATATTATATTACACAATTTGAATATATTTATGTTATTCTCAAAAGTAAGTGGACTATTTCAAATTTTAAAGCTAAAGATTGTTTTTAATACTTGGATGAAAGTGCTTTGCAGTCAGTGGTTGTCTAAAGTCTAGAAAACGTGGACATCATCAAATGCTTACCTTCCTCCCTTGAGATGCTCTGCCAGGACTTTACTGCAACCCCCTCCAGCTGCTCTCACTACCGTCATCTCGGTCTTCAGTAACTGAAAAGCATCCTCTGCTGAGATCGGGTGAATCACTTGGCCATTGAAAAATATCCTATATAATTGCCTCGAGGAACCCTTGGGTTGCTTTTGAAGCACCTTTTAGGTAATTATTCATTTGCACTGTGAAGTGCTCTCTGATCGCTTCTGCATCATTTGACTGAATGTGAGCAGAGAGTATTTCCCTGTACACTTTAGGATTCATCCTGCTACTTCTATCATCATGTTTATCTGTCCAAAGAGCTGTGCAGGCTCTTTTCAGCTGTTCTTGAGTGTAACCAGTGCTTTGCACCTCTGTATTTGCATTCCTGAAGGTGTCTCTGTATAGCAGACCTCGAGAATAATATAATAATATGAGCTCCTGGGGGGAAAAAATGTGGAATTTGAGCACATGAGAGGCAAAAGAAGAACTGAGAAATTAGAATCACTACAGCAGAACAAGGCTTCACGTAATTAGAAAGCAGCAGTTTTTTGATCTAAGCCTTAGGTAATTAAAAGCTGGCTGATGCAGGGGAGTAGCTGGACATTCTTGTAAGGGCTGGTGGAAACTGGTTGGTTTGAGTGGAGAGTGGGGTTATGTGGTGTGAAGTGGCGATCAGGAAATGTACCCTCTGTCCACGGTGACTTGAGAATTGTGCGAGGCAATAAAAGCACAGAGATGGCTAGAATAGTTGAACTTGAGTTGCAGGAGTTAAGGATTACTAGGAGGTGACATCATGTGTAAAACTGTGCTAGAACTTGAACCTGGCTTTAGTTCTGCCCATTGGAGGAGAATGCCAGTAGCATTACTGCTTCCTTTAGATTATAGTCTTCTATTGTTTTCCACAGTCTATGCTGTTGTTCAGTTGTGTAACATTGGTACAGTTCGCTTCAAAACATAAATATTAACTTTCCTCTCTCAGTTGAGCCCCCACACTCAGATGTTGTGGTTCGGTAGGTGCAGGCCTTCCTTCGTCTTCGTCTTTCTTACGTAAAAACAGAACATGTGAACTGGATAACAAAAAGAAGGGAAAAATAGAGCAAACATGAAAAAAAAAGAGTATGTCAGGACTGTAACAGGTTAGCTCACCGAACTCAGCATTCCTCCTTTTGAGACAAAATTTTACGTCAGTAACACGGTGGCTTAATGGTTAGTGTCGGTATGTCATGCCAAAAGGGTCGACACAGAAACTTCTGGTTCTTCAAGTCAAGTGTGGAATACCAGATGTAGTTTTTGTGTTGACACTTAAGGCTGGCTTCAAAAGGAAAGTCAGTCCCAAACACTTCCAGTCATCTAGCCATTCTCTTGAGCTTATCCTTATCAAGGTCATGGAGGGGAGGGGGCTGGAGCCTATTGCAGCTACCATAGGGCGAGAGGCAGGTACTGGTCGCCAATCTGATGAACATCCATAAAAAAACAAAAGAATTCTGCATGGAAAGCTTTTGGATACTTTCTGTCTTCAATAATACCACCAAAGTGGTCCTAACACTCTTATAATCAAAATGGTAACAAGTCCAAAACCAGTGGGTGTCTTCATGGTGGCTGTGTCGATCTTTTAACTTGGGTTTTTTTCCTTGTGTTCTGTGTAAAGTTTGTATGTGTTCCCTATGCTTGCACAAATTAGCTTTGAGAGTTTTCCAGTTTTTCCCTCCATGCAGAAAATAAAAATGTGACATTTTACTGCTTAATGGCAAAGATATCTTAAAAATGTTCAAATTGACAATTTAATTTTCAAAGGCAGAGACAACTTACAGTATACAGTATTTATTTTGTTATAAAGGACTAATTAAGCAGCTCTATAAAGTTGGACTGTCACAAGTAAATCCTGATTTAAATTCCAAATTGACTGCCTATTTGCTGTAAAACAAGCAGACGATTGTCTGCTTCTTCCCTACCATCAGTGGGTTCGTGTTATCTGGTTATGAGTGTCAATAAATTGTGTAATAACTCTAAAAATGCAAATTTCCATTCAGCTAGAGCAGTCAGATTATGTCAGTGCTTCATGTTCTATTTTTAAGGCACATTTGCAGTATAATTAAAAGCGCAGATATCAAGTACTGCCGATCAGCCTAATCAACACTGAGAACTGTTGAGACAGGACGAAAGAACAGAATCATAATCAAGATTTCAGATAAAGCGCAATATAGATAAACTGCAAAACAACAACTGATACTAATTGATTAATTTACCAACCACAAAAAAAGTAAATTGCTTCTATATTTGCTCATTAATACAGAGTGCGTAACTAATGAGGAGGGTTTATATCCTTAGAATCTTCCAAATTTTCCTCTCGCTGTCGGCCACAAATGTTAACACTTCAAAGAAACACACTACTAGTTTCAAACACACAAATACTCTACAACAGCCATTCAAAGGATTGTTTTTGTCCATGAAGTGCAACCTCGTATCAATGTTTAAATGCATATTTAAAACAGTGTCTGCAGCACACAATTAAGTAACATTTTCTACCTGTTTCACAGTACAAAGTCATCAGATATTTCAGTATTGCTAATATTTTAGGAGGCGAGGGTGTCTGACAACGGTCTAAAAAGCACTGAATCAAATTTTATGTAAGAGTCCCACACACCACCATGCATCATTGTTAAACTTCAGGCTTGGTCCTGAAACCCAAACAAACAAACAGTAGACTACAGATTTAATAAGTATTTCAGAGATTTCTTGGAGCAGTATTAAAAGTTAATGTGGAAAGGTAAGCAGAAAGCAAAAGTAATTTTTAAACAACTGGAGAGATGCCTCGGAGGGTACCTGCTGGAACCTTTGTAGCCCCCACCCCAAAATAAAAAATGTTTTTCAAGCACCCTGAAAGCACCATACTTATTTAAACTACACCGAGGGATACGTTTACTTTCAATATATAAGCTCTAGGAAGGTAACGCATGCCAAACAGACTGCCTTTCAGAAAATGGAAAAATACATTTCTTGCTAGATATTAAAGCTGTCTTCTCCGGAGAATAAGACCTACACTTCTAGGAGATATTTCGGTGCTAAAAGAAATTCCATGAAATCCCCCCCGCCCATTCCCCTTCAGCTGAAATGTAGATTATGTAAGATTTATGTAAAATAGCACCCCCTGCAGGCACAACAAAGAGTGACTAATCAAAATCTAAACGAACGTGACCTCCCCCTCTGAGTTCTACATTCACAGGGAGGACAGCATGCAAGAGGCAAAATAAATATGCCCAAATCCCCGTTTGCTGAACAGGGTTGTTTCAGGATCAAGAAATATTATTAGAATGCCTGGAAGCCTTGTAGCCTATAGGTATGTAAACCTAACTCAAGTATTTTGAAATAATAGTGAGTACAGCTAGCTGATATTAGCTCAATTCATATACACTGAAACATTAAAACCTCTGAGTATTGAACTGAATAACTTTAATTATCTCATTACAATGTAATGCTCTGCTTGCAAATCTTTGGTAACTTCATTCAACTGCTTTTTAGTTTGACATGTACCAGCTTTCTAAACATTGCTGCACACAAAGCACATCTATACAATGCAACAACACTTCCTGTGGGAACCACTATAGCAAGCCAAGTCCACAAATAACCCACTTTGTAATCCACTGCACCCAAAAGGATCCACTGCCAATGTCCCAGTTGGTATCTGGCAATGTGCTTAGCAAACATTAGCATGCTAATCTGCTAAACCAAGATAATGAACACTTGCTAGCTACTGGCTGGGTGTAATTTATTAATTTATGCACAGAAATTCTGTTTATCTTGTGCAGAAAATAAATGCACGTGCAAAATTACAGTCAGACTCATAAAGCATGCGCATGGACAAGTTTTGTTCTTCACATGTTTAGGTTAGGGAGTCAGAATAATTCCTCATGAGCAGATGCTTGCTATCTGCAGTCTGCATACAACCACGCCTCTCTTCTTTTAAAGAAGGAAATATGGTTAATTTGAGGTGGGTCATGGAGTAGAAGATGATGTCATTCTAAGAGAGAAACCCGAAAAAAAGATGAAACAATGACGAGGAAGCCAAAAAAGGTAAACCTTTCCAAAAATTTGCATAACATTATAATGCCATTGATTCCAACTTCAGTAACCCTACAAACGTTCTGCTGTTTAGTTTTCTCTCCTCGTTTATGTGTGATGTGATAGCAGAGCTGTACATTTAAATGATTCAGAATTCCATCAGTCACAACGTGGTTATGTCATCTTTAGATGGAAACTCGTGAGCTAACCCAGATAAACTTAATATATTTTGTTTTTCATGGATGCTTGGATGTTAAACTTTATTGTTACACCTGGTAGAGCAGCCACACTGATCATTTTATTGAAGATTAAAAGCATTTGGACAGTTTTTTGCTCTCAGTGATGCAGCACTGTTTGCTTGAGTTTAGAAACCGAAGAGGAGTTTGGACCTGGAGACGGCTAAAGAAGTCAGACTTCTAAATCTGGTTTTAGTCAGCACAGTTTTGATATGCTAAACCAAAGTAGACAACATTTTTCTTCATAGGCACTAAGCAATAGATAGCAAGCAAAGAGCCACACTTTTAACAACGGAATTACAGATATAATGGCGATTGCGCTGAATGATACTGAAAAACAACAAACAAACAAACATGAATTTAGGTAGACAAAAGAATACTTCAAAAGAACTTTACGTTAGAATGAATTATTATAGTCATACGCCACAAACTCATTAACAAAGTCTTTTTTTTTTTATTACCTTTGTCGCAGTAAGTTGAAGTTTGTTATTTTTCCTTTATGGAGATTGAGATAGTTTGTGAGTTGGTCCTGCCCCCCTGGGATGTATTTTGTGTACTCTACATTTAAAGCAGCAGCATGATCACCTTTTATTTCTTTTATTTTACGGTTTTGTTTGTTCTCTGTGTTGATGAAACCTAGCAGGGAAATTGTTGCCCAGTTAAATTAAAAATGTGTTGTATGACAAATTGAGTTGAGAAAATGTTGATGAATCCTGGCTTTGTGTGTGAAACAATCATACACTCAGTATAATCTGAGATTTGTGGACATGCACTGTTTGTGAATGAGGCCCAGTGTGAGCATGTCAGTATGCTGGCATTAGCATGTAGCTTAAGTACAGCTTCATAGCAGCTGATCTGTTGAGGACACGTGGTCACTGAAATAGTGTTTGTTTTAAAAGCTTTAATATTTCAGTTGGTATTATTCTTACATGAATGTGTGGTTAATCTAAATGAGTGATGCCCATGTTCCACTCTCTGGAGAAGTGTTTGACCATTTTTGACCATTTTCAGAAGGCTAAAGTTGGACGTTTCTTGGAGCATTTACTCTGCAGTTAAATTAATGCTGATCCAAGAATGTGGTACACAGCAACGCAATTATCCACAGGGATTAAAGTGGAGCTAATACTCTGGAAATGTGCTTATTTGTCTGTTTGATAAGAAATAGTTTTAAAAGGAGTATTACAAATATTATAAATAAAAGCCAGCATATATATATATATATATATATATATATATATATATATATATATATGTATGTATGTGTGTGTGTGTGTGTGTGTGTGTGTGTGTGTGTGTGTGTGTGTGTGTGTGTGTGTGTGTGTGTGTGTGTTTTGTTTTTGTTATTTTTTATATTTTTTATATATTATT
>VURO01046685.1:0-17464 GCA_015108175.1 Pelvicachromis taeniatus | reverse complement strand
TTTTTTTTTCCCCCCCCCCCCCCTTTTTTTTAAAAACCCCCCCCCCCCCCCCCCCCCCCTCATCAAAAACACATCCTCCAACACCAATATTTTGTTTTCAAACTCCATTACAGTTTATTTAACACCTGTCAAACCTTTTGTAAACAATGAAACAAATGAAAGTAAACTGCAATAAATTACAGGTAGCAATAAAATAAACTACTACCTCTGTTAAATAACAGAAGAACAAACGATCTTTACGGTGTAATTATGTCACGTGTAGTTGTTGTAGCATATTTGGCGATGCTTCATCTTCTGCTGAGTTTGTGTGGGAGCCCCCGTCAAAAACCTGTCCATTATGCTAGCAGTGTCCAAGCACTCTTTTTTTTTTTTCTTTATTCATACTGCGCCCCTCTTGCAATGGCCTCCACTTTGGGAACCACTGAACTATTAGCCACAATCAGTGAACCAGCTACATGGCATCAGGTTTGATACCGACAGAACACGACTCTAAACATGTTTTTAAAACTTTAACTTTGAGCGATTATTTCTTAAACCCAGCTTCACAGATAGAGTTACATCTATGCATGTTTTTGAGAGCAGGGCTCCATGATGTAAAGGCAGTTACAGTGTAATGCATCTGCATCCATGTAGAGACTGTATAAATGTTTCTGACAGCAGAATTCTCATTTACTGCTAACACTAAGTTAAAAATATTCATATTCATTATATTTCAGAATTATTGATGCCATCAGCTTTGTCAGCTTTAATCGGCCTACATTACAGACGAGCCTGACAGCTGAAAGGAATGGACTTTGATGGCAACACTAAAAGAGCTATGAAACAATTTGAATTTTCTTAGAGTGTGCGGTTGTTTTATAAAGCTGTGTAGAAGCTGAAAAAAGAGGATCCGGGACATTTACAAAATGGGGACATTTAAATATTAAAAATATAAGTCCAAGTAACATGAACGTCTGTCTGTTCATCATGAATAATTTTAATAAGTAATGGTAATAAGTGAGTGAAGTGTGTAAGACATAAATGTGCAAAAAGCACAGTCTTCGACACATGCAACATTTAGATGTGTGCACTTTAAGGTATCTGCTCTGTCCGGATCCTGCATTTAAAAGGAGACGTGCCAAAAATAGAGATCTGCAGAAATCAAATGGGCAAAAATGTATCCTGTAACCTCTGCTTGCAGTCCCCATGGCTCGGCCATAAAAAGTGTTTGGTTTGCACATTTTTCTCTCACTTCAGACTGTAATACATTTCTTTGACATTTATGCAAAGTGCTCCATCTGAGCTGAGTGGGGGATTCAAGAAATTTGGGTGAAAGGAGAAAGCTGGTGTGTAGGCAGCACAATCCACTCCACATGGGCTGTTGACAAGTAGCTCGCTGGCAAATCACTTTGTACCACTTGCTGGTCGTTCCTCATGTTTAGTTAATAACAAGATGTTCTTAGCATCTTTACAGAATCGCTCTGACCTTCTTACTGCTTTTAAGTGTTAAACCGACTCCCGTTTTCACTTGTATTGAAAAGAAATAAGATGAAGTCTGTGAAATTCCTTTCTCCAGCATTGTCTCTGAAAGTAAATGTGCTGGAATGTTTTTAGCCTTTTCTAACTATTATACAAGGAATTAGCAGGCCAGCTGCCGTGTTACACAGTTAGAGCCATAACTATTTGGACAGTGACAACTTTGTGAATTTTCCTCTTTACACCACAACATTAGATTGTAATTATGGCAAAGGTTTACAGTAATTATAAGGTCTTAATGAGATCTGTCTATCATCTATCTGTCTGTCTATCTATCTATCTATCTATCTATCTATCTATCTATCTATCTATCTATCTATCTATCTATCTATCTATCTATCTATCTATCTATCTATCTATCTATCTATCTATCATCTATCTATCTATCTATCTATCTATCTATCTATCTATCTATCTATCTATCTATCTATCGATCATCTATCTATCTATCTATCGATCATCTATCGATCTATCTATCTATCTATCGATCATCTATCGATCTATCAATCATCTATCTATCTATCAATCATCTATCTATCTATCAATCATCTATCTATCAATCATCTATCTATCGATCATCTATTGATCATCTATCTATTGATCTATCAATCATCTATCTATCTATCTAGGTTTCGAATGATTAATGAGTTGCTACATTGTTAAAGAGAATAGAGCTGAAACAGTTGAACATAAATTAGGATGTTCAACTGTGAATCAAGCATACGAATTTAAGTAGTAGAATTCTAGTCCAAGGAAAAAAGCTGGAAATGAACATAATAAATCTGTGTTAATATCACTTTTGAGAAAAGTCTGTTCTGTATCGTATATTATTATATGAATAAATTATTTTTCTGAAACGTGGTCAGGGGTTAGGAGGAAGAATGAATTAAATGGATATTTCATGAAGGGATTTCATAAAATGAAGGGTGGGGGGGTCTGAGATGTTAGAGCTATTCTGGTGGTATAAAATTGGAAAAAAAAAAAAAAAGTATCCTTTGGACCTTTAGGCAGTGAACCAGATGGGTGGTGGGTGTCCGTCCAACCAGTTTTAGAAAGAAAGTGGAAAGATCCAAATGCATTGTCTACCCAGCGTTTGCACATTTTGAAACTATAGTCTGGTAGTTGTATTGGGACAACTTTCAACACCGTATAGATATATCAAGCTCTCGAGCCCCTACTGCGCCACTATTTTTAAGCACCGTGCCCATTTGTGCCAGAACAATGGGTGCCTCAGAATCATGTATATGCATCCTGGCATTGAGTGAGTGTATAAATACAATTTCTTTGGTTTAAATTAGCATGCCATTATTTCTAGTCTAATTAGTGAAAATATGCATCATATGCCCATAAGTATTTAACCAATGATGTTCTGTATCATCAGCCTGATTATATTTAAAACAAATAATCAAAACGGGATTGACATGCAGACTTTTAGTTTTAATTAAAGAAGTTTAGCAAAAGTGTTGCATTAAAATGAGCATTTCCCATTGAGTAGTAGATAGATAAACATAAATATCCAACATAAATTATGCACTTTGAGTGAAATTGTTGTAAACCTTGAAATGCAGACAGTCCTCTGTAAGCAGAGAACTCAGCCATCTCCAATGTTCCTGCTGCATTGAGTGTTCAAGTACCGTTACACAAACAGTATTGGATTAGTGAGAATCATTGTGATCAATGGAATTTCTAATTCACTGACTTGGCTTTTTAGTGGGTCCACACTATTGATCCAAAGGTCTGAGAGGACAAAACATTACAGCCAGTATTTGCAGGGCCTGCATTCCTTTGGTGTGTGTAGTTTTACGAATTTTAAGGTTTGAAAAGAAAATGCAGACACGTGTTTTCCTGTTTCGGCAGAGGACAGAAACCTAATTATAGCTTTAGTGGAATCCGTACTCTGATTTAGCTAATCGAATGAAACAATCTAAATGATAATATTCCACTCAGAGTCTTTATCAGGTTAACATTGATTATTTGAGTTTATGGAAACTGTACGTCATTACCGTCCAGTCTCATACTCTGGCAGATGCCATCGCCCGGCCGCATACTTCTTGCAGTGCTGAGCATTTTTTTTTTTTTTTTTTTTCCCCCTTTAACATCAAACTGCTGTAAGCTGTGGGGGATGCAGGTGGATGGCCCGGCGGTGTCCTGGATTACAGAATATCTTGCCAAAAGGCTCCTGTTGGTACAGTTCCAGGAGCCACCCCAAGGCACCATCCGGTTATCTCTCATTTGCCTTCTTATCTCTCTCTTATCTCTTTGTGCTTCACATCTCTCTGATCATAAAGTAACTCAGTCACAGGATTTTACATTTATGAGAGGCATGACTCTCATAAAGGATAAAGTTTTATGACTTCATAGAATCATAAAAGTCATGCAGATGGTCACGTTTCCTAACATTTAGTTCAATCTGTAGTGAACTGAGTACTGAAGTCTGCTGGGAGAATGGATAACATGAGGATGTGTTTGCGGAAGGGTTCACTTTATAAGGGTTAATAGTGATTTTGTAAGAATAATAAGCAGCTGATGTTATTGCTCCACTTTAATTTTCAAATGATTTGTGATGATTTTCTAAACGTGTTTTCCACCTTTCTTTGCATGTTTCTCACAATTGGACAAAGATAGCCAATTAAATCCTGTCATACCAGGTCTTGATTTTCTTCTGTGTCAACATAATTTATTATTAATTTATTATTATAGCCATATTTTAACAGCTGCAAAACTGATCATTAGCATTGGTGTTTGCATGTTCTGTGTAATGATTTAGAGATATATTTGGATGTATCAACAGCTTTAGCTCCTGAAGAGATTGTTGAAAATCCTTGCAGTGTGAGTTTTTATAACAATTCATAAAATATTTTCCAGCCCTGGAAATTTCTTGTGACTAAATCCTGTTCCTGAAAAATATTAGACTGCAAAAAAAAGCAAAAAAAAGCAAGAAAAATATGGCAAATTAAAAAGCATAAAATCATGACCCACTATTCCGGTGTGAAGCCCGTAAAGGGGACAACCAAAAGAAGAATGAAAGTGTCTGATGAAGCTATACCACAAATGATTACTTCATGTTATTGCACCTAAAGCTATTGCTATAGTGTCTCACAGAACACTAAGGAAAGTTTCTTTTTCACAGGACTGTGTTAATAATAATGAATCATTTAGTAGAAAACCAAGAGAAAAAAAGTAAATATGATTGTTGGCTATGTGCTAAAAGCACATTCATCTGCAAGTCTAATTAATAGGCTGACATAAAATTTGACCCATTAGTAATGTTGCTATTAACATCTGTGATCTTTTGGTTGAGCACTTTTCTCAGCTACATACTACAATAAATACACATCTCATTAAAAGTCGCATCTACTCTAATCTTTTATGTTCAGACAGGAAACAACACTCCAAAAATCCCTTTTTGTATCCACTTAGCTTATTCTACTTAAAGTAGTAAAACTGCGAAAATGCTCGATAATTAGAATTTTCCTGGTGTATACTTTAAAGCAGTAATCCTAATATTGCATCTTTTACTGCACTACAGTATCACGATGTATAGATACACATGTGCACATTAATAAACAAGCTGTGTGATGTGTTTCGTTTGGTTTGAATTACCACATGAGCACTATTTGATTACACTACAGTTTTGAATTGCATTATATGTAAAACTGAATGGATTAATATATATATGATATAATATATATAATAAAGAAGATAATAAAACAGGTAACATTGTTCCTTTACTTTCCACTGTGGTCATAAACACCATACTAAATGTTGATGTACTCTTTATTAACTGGCTGATTTGATTTCTTGCTAACACAGACAGATTTCACCACTCCAAGTCCATCTAGCACTCCACATGGCAGCAGCCATCCTGACTGCTCTGCGTGGCGGTGGGGTGTCACATTATTAACAACCTGCAGTGGTCCGATAACACTGTGGCAATAGATTAGACGGGGCAGAGCCGGCTGTTCTTCCTGAGAAGGTTCAGGTTATTTAATGCAGCCTGTCTTAATCCCAAAGAAGCCCATCTGTTCCCTGCATATAGGTGTGCATAATGTTTATAATTTGTATATAAAGTTTTAAAAGTTTGGGGCTTGAAGACATTGGTTCAAAACAGCATTAAAAGGAATTATGTGGAACTACATGTGCATCTATAGTTGGTGTTTAAGTGTCGTATAGCTTGACTTTTGTCTCGGGAACCAGAAAACACCACTGCGAGAAAATATCTCCTCCTACACAAGCCTCTACACTGCCTACCTTTTCGCTCCCTCATCTGTTAGTGGCAAATACCCAACCCAAAGTTCCAGCGAACAGCCTGCAAAGTAATGTAGTGGTAGTCATTTGTGTCCATTAGCATTTTTGCCTGAAAAGCTTTAGTGAGCACGTTCAGCTACTGCACTGCTACAAATCCATATATGACAGGATATTATTCATTTTCACGGGCCGATCGCTGCATATGAAGGCCAGCCAAAGAGTGCTTTTATGCCTCCAAAATGCACTTTATTGATGCTTGTTGCACATTTTGACAACGGTATTCAGAGTTAAGTGTATCCCGCAATCCACTACTGGTGTGGCACAGACTGTGCCCATCACCTCACCAGTCTGGGTTTTGAAAGCGTTACCACTGTGGGCTGCGTTTAGCACCTTCATTAATCAGAATTTGCTGTTTATGACATGTAGAATTCACTGTGAGTATTACTCTTCATGTCTAAGCTCTACAAATTTATAGCAGAACTTAAGATATGAAAGATTTGCTTGATAGCTGAATAAAAACGGGTATCTAACACTTTACTGTGATGATGTGTAGTTTTTACAATTGAAATGTAATTTTTCATTAAAGGCTCTGGGAAATATTTTTTATTCTATGAGATTTTCATACAAGAAACATCACAAATGATATCATCTTTATTGTTGTCTCATTAGGATTCTAATAATATACGATGGATATACATTAATGAAGGTCGGGGCCTTTCTGTGTGGAGCGTACATGTTGGGGTGGGTTTGCTCAAGGTATTCTGGCTTCCCCTCACAGGCCAAAGAAATGCACCTAGTGGGGTTAGGTTAACTGGTGATTCTAAATTGCCGATAGGTGTGAATGTGAGCCTGAGTGGTTGTGTGTCTCTCTGTGTTAGCCCTGCATCAGAATGGCAATCTGTCCAGGGTGTACCCTGCCTCTCGCCCCGTGGTAGCTGGGATAGGCTCCAGCCCTCCTGTGACCCTGATAAGGATGAGTTGAAGAGGCCTATTGAAATGAAAGATTGTACAAACAGGCAATTCACAGGAGAAAGTTTTGAATAGGAACTGTCAAGATTGTTTTTACAATAGCTTTAAACCAAATGTGCTAAAAGTAGCTAGTAAAATGCTTATTCTTAATAGGGTAAGATATATTAGCAGATGTGGGAGGAATCATTTAAGGAAATATGCATGCAACCTAAAAAGAAGCTTTGTGAAACTCTACTTAGGCGCAGCATTCTTATAGCAAAATCAGCATCACAATTTCAATTGAAACAGTAAAAAGAAAGAAGAAAAAAACGGTGACAAGCAGGCTAATCTCGTTCATCCAGATACCAGTTTTAGCATGCTAACATTTGTGTGTGAGGTTAAAAGCAAAATCATTGTACAAATTAGAACTGTGTACTGTGTTGGTTCTATAGAATAAGCCAAGGTTCAACTAAAGCAGGGGTCACCAACCAGGTTGCCCGCAAGGACCACATGAGTAGCCCGCGGGCCTGTTCTAAAAATAGTTCACTATAACAACTTACCAGTAAGCTGCATCTATTTTTATTTTTTGTTGCTATTTTTTTTTTAAATCACAATTGCATTGGTATCAATTTGTTAGAGATAATATATATATTTAAAAAAAAAAGTTTTATTATTAAATATTAGATCAGCGCTAGCTGGTCTCCGTGGAAACAGTTGCCATAATCAGTGTCTTTACATTGATGAATATCATGAGTTATTAATGATAACATATAATTAAAGTTACATTGAGGAAATTTGTTATTTCAGAAGTGTGCGTCAAACTGGTAGCCATTCATTAGTACCCAATCAGTACCCAAGACGTAGCTCTCACTTTCAAAAAGGTTGGTGACCCCTGAACTAAAGGATCATTCCTAAAACTGTAGCACTAGAAATGCAAAGATAAAGCTAGTTGGGGTCAGATTGAACACTATAAAGCTCTCTGAAGTGAGTGAGTGCATTAGTATTTGACTTTTGATGTCATATGATAGGTTTGGATGGCTGAGAGTCTTTGTCCCTGAACAGGGAGATGCTGTGAAAGCCTGAAATGTCCCGAGGCGTCCCGCAGGAAAGCAAAAGGTAACCTTTAGCGTCCTTATGATACGCACCGGGTTGTGGAGGGAATTCATTTGTATGACGCTCCCGGCAGAAACACACGTTCCAGCCCTAACCCTAACCTTAATCCTAACCATGACCATAGCCCTAACTTTAACCACAACCTTAATAGTGTTTTCCAAAGTGATTCATGACGAGAAAGCAAACTAAATGTACATGTGTAGATTCAGTCCAAACGGTTCTCATGTTTCCTCCTGTTTCCGAACGCATCGATTTGTCACGTACTGTAGTATGTTACACTTTGGGAGTGAGAACGTGTTGGAATTCTATGTGGATATAAGTGTTATGGTGCCTGAGCTAACTGATTCTGGGTCTTTCAGTGGAGAGCGAGAGCCGAGTGCATAGACCAAAACAGACTGTTAATGAGCTTCATACTTATCCGCCTACCTGTGGTTAGGCTTTAGATAGCTTTAGGCAAGAAGAGTTAAGGCATAGTCATATTTTTAAAGAAGGTTTGTTCTGTGTGAACCTTTGCAGATTGCTTTGGGTTTCATTTGATTGCTTTGGGTTTCATTTGAGCTGTGGATCAGACATAGTAAGCTGAATATCAGACTCTTAATTTTCAGAATTCGGGTGAATTTGTATGAACTGATTGAGACCTTTACTGCATCGGTTTATGGCAGAAACGCAGTGAGGCTCTCGTGCATTTTGTATTACTTTCAAATAATTATTCTCATCTGTCCTTGTAAAATATTATCCCAGCTGAGTCAACAGTCTCTTCTGTACTCGTGTGGGTTTGCTTAGGTTTAGACGTGAAGGTCAGACTACTTTCGTGTCTTTTGTCTGGGGAAGTAACCTGCTTAATGTGCCTGTGGCAACTGTTCACACCACTCATAAATTTATATATTGGAAATTTATCAACACCTTTTTTGTTGTTGTCACTCACTGTGTCACTGGGATTTCTGTTGATATTCACACAATGGCAAACATGTCTGTTATCATTTTGAGCTCAGCTGTGAAAATCATGGTTGAAACCCAGAAAGAGCTCATTTCCCTGGTCCAAACTGGTCGTGGTATGATGGCAAAAACAGATGTTGGCACTGTTACCACGTAGAACTGACTCTGGGTTGAAAAGTCTCCTACGATGTGAGAAATATCAGATTATTGGAAAGAAGAAATTAAGATGAAGACAAAATATTTTCCACAGATCTTCTCCACGTACACAGACTAGTATTAAATAAATCAACTTAAGTCCTCCATATTCATCCTCCTCCTCTATATTAGAGTGAAGGGGAAATCTGATGTGCACTCTTAACCACCTACATTTGACTAAGAATCTGTGAAGCTATTCATTACTTCCATGTTACTCTGTAAAATGACCTGAAATGCATTGTCTCACAATTACCAGTTAACAAAATAAACCGTATATAGGCTACAGTGCGTGGAGAATCGTTATTAAGTGCTAAACTCATAGTGTTTTCTTTTCTTTTTAGCAACCACACACCTGTGCGTGCATCATTTTCACTCCAGGATGTCATACCACTTCCTGCTGTGCCACGGTAGTAAACATAAACTTTAGTTCTTTAAAATTTGAACAAACAGCCAATGCTTTCGTTCTCTGGAGAGGACACTTTTGCTTTTCATGTTCTTCTTGACAGAAGAGGATTTCTTCCAAATGCAGGAGTGAATCTGGAACAAGATCAGAGACATACTGAAATCCTCAGTGGATCTGACTGGCACGCTGATAGAGAAATCATTTGATACAAAAACAACAAAAAAACCCAACACTCTGTGTCACTGATGTAGTGACAGATCCACCATCCCACCTGATGCCTGAATAATGACTGTCAGAAATTAAACAAAGGGAGCGTCCTTGTGCCTTGCAGTTAAATAGGACCACTTTCATGCTGAAACATGCTGCTGGAAACATGTTTCCTAGTTGTGTGCCAAATCTTTTGACTACACATGGAAAAATAGCTTACAGTGTTGACGAATCCTCCAAGGACCTCAGTCCTCAGTAAACACGCTGCTGTGCCATCTGATCTCCTTTTGCGGCCTGTATTTTTGCATCTACATAAAGAGGAAAAAGGCATTCGGGTGTAAAACTGCCTTACAGTAAAACATTCAATGATCAGAAAGCCTAAACATAAAGAATCAGCTGCATCATGGTGGACATTTTTATGTCTGCAAGAAATGCAAATGGATTGCTTTATTTCTTCCCACACCTTACCCTGGTGCTCATGATTAATGAGACAGGCATCGCCTTTCGGATGGAGAACTTCCTCGGCGAAACACATTAATACTGAGACCTGTTTTACATTCTCTTTCTGGCCGCATCTAGCTATCAGTGAAAGTGCAGGGAAATCATTTGTCTGCATGCAAAATGGACTAATCAAAACTAGAGATAAAAACACCGAAACTGGAGGGGAAAAAAAAGCTCTAGTATCATGGGAACATGTATTGTGTGCTGCCAAATGGACTACACATTTCATTATATCGGCGGCGTCGTGCATTTTTGTTAATGATTAATGAGAGAGATGTCTCATTTTGGACACAGAATGTGCTTGACAACAGACATCAATAATCAGGGCTGCTTTACATTCTGTCCACCTTGCTCTCAGTTAGCGTGCGCGGACAGGAGCGGACGACATTTGACTGCATGCAAAATCGTTCAGAGATTTTCATTTGAGAGTGAACATCAAACCCAGTTTTCACAGGAGGCTGTAGCTGTGCCTGCCTCTACCACAGTTTGGTTTTTACTACACAAAGAGCTCATCAGATCTGAAAATCATTAGCTGGCTGATGCTGAGTCAGAGAGGGCAAACGGTTTGTACAAACTGTGCACCTGTACCTCGTGTGTTTTTGGTGCGAGGGGGGGGACTTCATTATCATATTGATGTTTTATTTTTTCTGTGTCATGACTACAGCAGAGTGAAGAAAATGATTTAAAGTGAATATGTGTGCTTGTCAGCCAAACACATTGTTCCAAACAGCAGAACGGCACAAAAGCCTCAATCGGGGACTTAAACAGATTTCATGGGGACAGTGGCTCTGTTCTAGTGAAAGACATTCACCTCTAGTGTTCAACCAACTGCAGTTGTTAAGCATGTGGCAGCATATTAAGACATCAGAAGATGGCTTCCCTTTGGCACACAGTATTTATCAAATTGGAATTACAGAAGAGCACAAGAACACCCAATCAGTGATTTGGTATCTGAAAAAAAGGTGCCTGAGTGTGCCTAGATTTGTCCACCGTCCTCCTGCAGTCCTACCTTGGCTCTTTAGTTTTTCATTTACAATTTAGGAATGTGGTTTTGCAGGTTAAACAGGTCTCTGGGGGAGTAGAAGGCCCAGAGAAATGATTCTGCTAGAATAATGGATAACTGGATGTGTACAGCAGCCCCAATGGACTTCACCATTTGCTGTGTGGCAGCAGTAGCTTGGCTTTAGTCCACTGTGGTCACTGAGCGAACGTGATAGTTTTCTTTCTAGGGCTCAAAATTTCAATGCATTGTGATGGTTATTTATGGAAAAACGTCTGACATTGTTATTATAGTAAAAACTCTTGTAAGTGTTACAAGAACAAGAACAAAACAAGCATGCTCAGTGAAAGATCACTTAGATGATCTTTGCCATAGAAGTCACAGAAGTTGATGCTTGTTTACTGAGAAAGTTAGAGTTGAAATCACCATTTGAGCATGCAGGCGACCAGAATAGCACTTCCAAAGAGCAATCTAAGCCTAAAAGTTAGCGCTACACAAGGGGATGGTCTCAAAAAGGGGCTCCAACAAAATTAAATCAAATCCTGTTTTTCATTCTTAGTTTTGTGTTTTTTTACATTTTGCAGCAAAACCTTTCACTTTTTGAATTTTCTCATAAAATTCTTCAGTAGAAGTGCAAGGACGTAAAATAACACACACAAAAGTAGCTTTTAAAAGTTGCTGTGCTTTCTGAGGTAGTAAAGTTTGTGTGATCAATGCAAAACAAGGAAGGTGCAATAGAAACGAAATCGTGACATAAACCGAAGCACGTATCATGGCAAAACTTTTAATAGTGAAAGAAAGCAACAAAATTTTCCCTTGTTTGCATTACAGTCAGCAGGACTTTTAAAAGAATGTATTTTAATAGGAAATACAAGACTCCACTGGGAGGTAAAAACGCCATGGCAACTAAGAAAACACAGGTTTGAAAAAAGTGGCGACTGTACATTAAACCCAAACTAACCAAATGAATGAAAGCAGAGTAAAAGTAATAAGAAAATCAGGTTCCATGTTGGAGTGCGGCTGTGCTCTCTGAGCACAGGGTGAAATTGCTTCTGCCCACTATAATCGCTGTATTTCCATAACCCTCTCTTTCATTCATCGTAAATTTTCTTGGCTGTTTTTCAACTATGATGCAAACATTATTAAGCTTTCACCCTTTCACCAGTCTTGTTTCCTTGATTCGTCATATTGGTCTCTGCTGACACAGTGTTTAAGCCTGTATTCAAAAATAAATTTAAGATCTTCCTGGCCTGCTGGGTCATTCAAAACGGACATAAGCTTATTTTCAATTCTAGCAAAGAAATCAAGTATTCAAAGGTGTCAAACTTGGAGAGGGGGTGGTTTAGAGAAAGTGCACAAGACATCTTTTATTTGATTGACTAGTACAGCCATAAAAAAAGAAATACAGAGTTTTAAATATTTCACTGTGTAAACATGATATATTGCTGGAAGCTGGCACAATGTGGCACAGAATATATACGATATTGTCAGAGAGGCTTGAGGTGGTTGGAACCTAGCTGGAGGGCAAGAAATGGGGGTGGGGGTGAGGGGGGTATGTAAAGGCATTTAAAATGGTAAGCCTGAGCTGAGGGAATTGCTTGGAAACATGGTGTGAAGATTCATCTCAAAGTGCACTGCTCTCTGTTTGTACTTGGTGACATCAGCCTGAAGTGAATAAGGCAGCCTCACAGGGAGTTAACACACCAGAGAAACTTTATTGCTTCAGGCAACTGCAGGTACATGGAGGGCTGTGAAGGACGTGACGAATGAGAGTCTGCAGTAATCATTGGAAATGCAATGAGAGGGTGAAAGTGAGTGGATAATGTAATTTTGCAGCAATAAAATTAGATATATAATCAGCTGCTGACTCAGGGCAAACGAGTAAAGGTTGATTACAGCTGTGTTAATAAAAGAAAACTTGATTCCGACGAGGGTGTTGGAATAAAAAAGCCGGCGGTGATGTAAATGGAAAGAATCTGTGCTGCTTTGTAGCAGTGAAGCACGTCACAATCATTTACACAAGTCTGCGAGAGAACGAGGGCACGGAAAGCATTTCTTTCCAGGCATGCAGCCGTGCAGTAGTGAGATGCGTTATTTGTTTAAAATCCATACATTACTGTGAGAGAGTGTGACAAACACAGTGACCTTCAGTCAAATGATGCGACATGCCCGGAGGCGGAGTGTGATGTAAAATCTGACACTGTTTTTAAAAGAGCAGTGGAGGTGGTGGTAGTGGGAGGGGCTGTCAAGGTAAACCACAATCTTAAAACAGCAATTTTTTTCATCTATGATATGTAGGTATTAAAGTTATGAAACTTGTAGACCCCAGGCTTAAATAACAACCAAGATTGGTGTTTTCATATTGTGTTATTATATTCGACAAATCCCATGACTTTCTGACTTTAATGCACTGCCGTTGGCTCTGGACCTAAACCTTGTGATTCCTCTTGGAAACAGCGGAACAGGTAAAATGAACGGTTTCGGGAAAATAGACTTTCTGTGAGAGATTTGCATTTGACAACCAATCCTACTCGCATAGCTCTTCTTTAATTAAAAAGCCAGCAGACAGTTAACTTAGCCTGGCACAAAGATTGGAAAAAACACAAAAACAAGTTTCATGTTGTGCTTTGTTGGATTAACTCTGCCTCTGAGCAGTTGTCAGGCAGCCAGAAGAGACTCTATTAGTACTAGAAGTAATGTTTAACTTCTCTCTACCCTGTTCTTAATCCCTGACAAGCCTGTATTTTGGCATTGAAAGGTTTTAGAGTTGTCTAAAACTGATAGATTTAGGTGGATAAGTCTGATGACTGGTTAGAGTTACGTCCAAATAACTTTCCAAAATTGGTTTGGATAGACACCTCAGAATAAAACATAGAGTACAAACACCTCTGGGCAGTATTCACTTTTAGGGAAGTGGTATTGTATATATTTTTATTTCTTTCTTCTTTTCAAATGCACTTTAAGTAGTAATTACTTGTTGAAACCCATTTTCATATACTTGGGATAATTTGGAGTATATGTATATGATATAGTATATGTGTAGCATTCATTTCATTATTTAGTAAAATTTGTTTTATGATCACTTTGAAATTGACAGTGTTGACAACACACACAACACTTGTAATATTCATAATTTGTAAGTTAAAAAGTTGCTTTTATTGACCAATTAATCATGAAGTTGACCTTGTAGATTTTGGTGTATGTGAGATTAATTTTAATGGCTTCTTAACATAACCCTAATCTACACCCCTCGAAAGTTTACTTGGAATTAATTTAAAGCATTTCGAGCTATCGTGAAAGACAAAATGACACGCACACAAGCAAAATAACCTCCATGGCGAGAGGTAACAATATAAACAGCAAATGAAGAAACCCAAAGTGGAGAAAACCAAAGTGAAGAAAACTGACATATTTTTATTTTGTACTTCTTTTTTGTATGAATAAAATAAAGCAGATGTTAAAGAAAGTGTTGAGGAATAAACGTCAAGGCTACTTGTTTGACTTTTTAAGCTAACATGCTGATATTGACTAAAAATACAAGCGTAACATCAGGCTGCAGTTCAGTATTAATTTGCCAAGCAATGAAAAATTATATTCACTATATGCAATTTTCACCAGCTTCTTAGCTTCAAGCAGGCATTTAACTCCACATGGCTAATTAGCCTGGCTAACTAGCACAAGTCAGTGGCTAAATAGCATACATAAAATGCAGGTTTACAATATTATTTGATCAGTTAAAAGGACTGTTACAGAAAAGCTTTGTATAACGTCGAAGAAGTCTGCTAGACTTACAAGGATGCCACCTGCCATTGGCTGTCACGTTATCCACGTCATGCCTTTCACATAGTCCTCTGCTTGTGTTCTTGAGTGTTTACGTCCATTCTCTTTTCGCACTTAGCTTTTAATTTGGTTCTATTTATATATATATCTATTTATCTTAGTAATGAGAGCCCAACAGTGGTCTTTTAATGCTATTTAATGTGTGTTAAATGAATGCATAGTTGTTTTATTGGCGAGTGTTTAAAAGACTACTGAGATACTCAGTGAAGTAGTAGAAATACTAAATGTAGAAGAATTCAGTATATTCACTTTTTCCACAAACAATAATTTTAGTGTAACTTCTTTTGGTATTTAAACTAAAATATAATTTCATACTAGAAATTTGCTTTGAGCTTTTAATAGGATTGGAAACAAATATACTTCAATAAAGCACATCAATAAGGGCAAACGCTGACTACATATCTTTTTGGATGAAAAAGGCTTTTTTTTTTTTATCACTGGTGTGAAGATGCTTTATCACATATACAAATCAGGACAGGCAAACATCAATAGCTGGAGAAACATGCACACCATTCCTGTTTAAGAATAGATATTGCTGTTGCACAAACAATATTCTCACCTTTAAAATGTCGAGGGTCAGATAAACAGTCATGTTTTAAATGTGATCGCGTTCCATTTCCTGTTTGGTCCACTGAAATTTAAAAGGGCGTCATTGGCTACCGTCTCAGAGTCATGGAAACCGTTAATAAAGATTCAGTATGTAGAATATTGTCTCTTTTCCAATCCACATATTATTTGTTTAAAGTAATAAAACAAAACCTGAAAACCTAAAGGACTGGTTATACCGTTAAGATGGTTTTAGAAATGATGGATGGTTATATGTTATGTTTTTTTTTCTTTATATAACCCAGGTTTAGCTGAATGAACTAATCTACCCAATTGATCCCATGCTCCATTCACATGTGTGAACTGACCTCAAAAACATTTCTCAGCTTATTCAAATCATGCCAAAAGACTTTGCTCTCACTATTCAATCCCTCAGTGACCCTGGAATCCTCTTTATCTGCTAGAGCAAGAAACATAACCATACCTCCCCTTTTATTAAAATAGAGCGCTGAGCTGAGAGTCAATAACTGTGAAAATGAAATACTCTCCATCAAAGGCAGAGACCAGAGCGTGAAGACTCATAGATGTGATGCCATCAAATGTAAAATATGAAGCTGTTTCATTTTTTTTATTCTCTGAGAGGTATTATTAGTTATGAAGCAGAAATTTCACAGAAAATCCCTCTGGATTTCTTCTTGGTTGCTTTAAACAGCTTTTCTTATTTATCCTGCCTGGTGCACTTTCAGATATTGAATGTTGATGATAAAAGAGGTTTTCTTACACTTAGGTTTGTTATAATGTTGTTCTTATTAAATAATTGAGCTGGTAGGCTCCTTTATTTGTACAATAAGTGTTTCTAAAGCCCTTTTCAGACATGAACTATGTATCATCATTGGCTGTACGTGTTGTTGAAAATAAAGGCATTTTGTCATTCAGACAGTTTTCATGTTATAAATGCTCTTCTTTTGGCCATGTATAGACCGGCCGCGGCCCTGCATGAAGAATTGCTGCCCCATCATTCATTTGGAAGAAGGCATTCTGGGTACACAGTGGGAGTCTAGCATTGGTCAGCAAAAAAGTTTCCCTCCTATCCTTTGGCAAGGTGCTGTGGCTCTAAAGTGAAAGTTCTATGTGTGCTAGTTCCAGAAATACATGAGATAATGTAATAGTGGATGCAGAAGGAACATTGATGAGTATTATTATTAATTTACACAGGCTTATAATTGTGAGATGTGCTACTTATCTGAATTTTCTGGCTTGGTTAGCTAGTATGACAGATGACATACATCCAAAAGTGCAGCCGCAACAAAGCCCTAAATGCTTTTTTAATGCTTAAACATTGTTATATATTATATTTACGCTATGTAGTAATGCAGTGCTTCCAGTGGCCACACGACGTAGGCTCTAGAAGTGAGAAAATCCCCTTAGACCTCCATGGAACAAAAGCCCAGCTTCAGCCATGAAATTAACTCGTTCATTGAGCTGGTTAATTTGAAAAGCCTTATAAAAATAGCTTATCAGTTGTATAGTAGGGGGATTCAGTGTAGTATAATTTTAATCATATTTAATGGATATATTTAATTTAATGGTACAAGCAGTCAAATAAATTGTGTTTGGTAACTTGGCACGAATTTGCATATACCATATATCATCCAATAGTAGCGTTTATTCAAAAAATTATCCAGCCTGCCCGTGTTTAAAAGAGACCGGTGGTTGTTGGAGACCGGCTCTTATTCCCTTCTCAGACTGAATTGTCGCGGAATTGAGAGGGAAAGAGGAGCCAGGCGCGGTTTTTAGACTGAGGTGAAAAGACAGTGTGTTTACTTACAGTGCTCCAAAACGTATTCCAACAGTTCATAAATAATGCAGTTCCCAATTGTGCTCCTCCTTTGCTCTCGAGTGTCTCCTTGTCTGTGGTAGCCCAGTGCACGAGTGGGCTCCCCGAAACTTCTCTCCGCCCGACTCTCCTCAAGAGGACGTAAAAGTTCAGTGTAATAATACCACTTTGACAG
>VURO01046680.1:0-35227 GCA_015108175.1 Pelvicachromis taeniatus | reverse complement strand
AGAGTAGGCTGACCAACCTGAGCACTGCCTGGATTGATTACAAGAAGGCCTATGACTCAATGCCCCACACCTGGATCCTGCAATGCCTAGAACTGTATAAGATCAACAGGACCCTGATAGCCTTTATTAGGAACTCAATGGGGACGAGGCGTACAACACTAGAGGCCAACTTCCAGCCCATAGCACAAGTCAACATCAAGTGTGTTAAACCTTCTTGCTGCAGCACGTGTGGATGTGCCATCCAGGAGAAGTTGGACAACCTGTGCAACTTCTGTAGGTTTAAGGAATCGCATCATACTGCCAGTAGGGATAATTACGCAAGTCAAAACTAGCACGAGTGGAAAACCAGCCAAAAAAGATCAAGAGGGGGAAACTTGCAATGACCTCCACATGTAAAACCAGTCCTGTTTTGAGGGTTTTCTAATTGTTGCCACTTTAGTGCACCTGTCGTTAAGTCCATGAACACCAATACAGCTCAAAGTGATTGACAATGACCTCAGCTGCTTAACCAACCAGGAAATTATCAGACAGGTATAATTGATTTCATGCCAGGCCCAATAGAGTAAGTGTTCCTTTAATTTTTGTGAGCAGTGTATATATACCCATGTGGTGGCTCCCTGAGCCTGACCCTTTGGCCTGGCCGAAAAGCAGAAAAAAAAACTGTCTTTCAAGGGTTTGACTGTGAAACAAAAATATTAGGAAGCATAAACCGAATTTGCCAGTTCAGAAATGTGAACTGAAATCGTATTAGTTGCCGGCTTAGGAACACAAAATTCATTTTTGTCACAGTCTGACTCAGAAACACATCTCTTGTAATATTATCTGGCTCTGACACAACACAGTCATTGGTAATATTGCCTAGCACTGAAACACAAAAATCACATCTAGCTAGCTCATGCTCATGTTACAGCAGTGCCAAAATTATAGTAGACAGCCTGTAGTAACCAAAATTTACTAGTCATGAAATATGAAATTATTGGGTTTCATTTTAACAGACTTACATCTAATGTTTAAAATGCCAAGGGGTCAGGACTGTCATAAGTGGCAGTGACACACAATCACTCCCAAAAAAAGAAAACAATTTTACCAGCACAACACACACATACATATAAAAAAGACAATCTACGCTCTGTTGGCATTCCCTCTTCTTTTTTATAAAGTGTGCAAGAAAGCATAATAGAGATGAATTAGAGAAGAGGGGAAAGAAAAATAGTGGAAAATGTAAAAAGGGTGTCAGTTAACCACAGGCGAACTGCCTCATCCTCTGCAAACACAACCTGTCTGAAACATGGATTAGGATACACTTAGGAGTGCGCATGTGTTTGCTTTTGGAATTGATTACTTGATTACTTTGTGTTGACTTGTGTGCTGTGCTTTTGTGAAACCTTTTTTATTCAGTTGTTTTCTCAAACGTGAAAATATTCTAGTTCTGTTCTTCCTTCCTATGTTTCTTTCGTGTTCCTTTTTCATACATTCATTTATTATGAAATAAAAAAATGTATAGAGTAAAACCATAGACATATAAGTCTAAAAAAACATTTATAATCCAAGTCTGAATTTAAACTCTCACTAGAAAATCGAAGACTCATTTATGCAACTTAAACAGGAAAAGAAGAGCATTTGTGGTTTTTACAGTTGCTATCAGTGGTTTTCCACAGGTAGCTGAAATTCTGCACTCTGGAACAAAGATGCAACAGTTTTGCAGGAAGTAAATAAGTAACATAAAAAAAACAAGTGAAAAACAAGCAGTCGGTTGATGGAGAAAATTTTTAAATTTGAGTTTAAAAGTGACATTTCTTCTAGATCAGTAAATAACAAATCGTACCTAATATGAGATTTTTTTGTTTTTTTAATCATTCACTGCATGAGAATGGAGCCCTGTTTACCACAGTGCAGATTTAAGATTTCAATATGTATTATGCTCTAAAACACAGTTTTTAAGAATGCAACAAAGATTCTAATTTACTAAGAATGTTTTTTTTTATATATTTCTTTCTTGCATTTGAGTTTAACACTGCAGAAATAAAATAAAATAATAATAATAATTCTTAATGAAATGGAGCAGAAATGTTCTCAAACACAAAAATCAGCAAGAGAAAAATTCATATTGTAAAATCAAAATGTTCGTAAATCAGTAATTATCTCTGTCTAAACACTGATAACACAAAATAAAATAGCAGTATTTGAACATCTTTACCATGATGGGTATGTTGTAATGGCATGATGAACTGTGTTGTAGTACATTTAATAGGTTTTGTATTAATTAAGTCATTTTTGATGGTCATAAAATTTGTATGTTCTCTTGATGTGATGTAAATGTTTTAATTATAAGACTGCAAAATCTTCATCTGTTGAACATTATGCAGATTATTAAATTCCTTTCTTTATGAAATATTAAATTATATTTCATGCTGTAATTATATTTAAATTTTAATTTGACTGAATCTTACTTTTTAGAGATTTGAGTTGATTATAATGCCATCTGTATGTTATTAGGAGACATTATTTTACTGAATAATTAAGGTTGGCATTTTGAAATTGTCATCTGTTAACTTTAATGATTTAATCTTAATCTTGTCTTTTGAAATCCTAAACTCTAAATATTGTTAGATCCAAAATATCAAAATACAATAATTATAATACTATATTATATATTTTTTTAAATATATATTATTTTAAATTATGCAGATCAGTCATTCTTATTTTTAATGAAGTTAATAATTATTATTTAAAATGCATTTGTGAAATGCAAATGGCTGTTCTTTACACATTACATGTCTTTATGTTATGATAAATTCATGCCTTAAATACAGGAATCTTCTTTTGTGTTGCATGTCAACACAAAAATATCACATGATGGATACTAAAAAGATATGACAGACATTTTTGTGTCTTCTTAATACCATTAATTGTAATGATGAGGATTCTAATTTCAGTAATTATTATTTTATTGTAATTATGTTATATTTCACAAAGAAAATCTCACTTATTTTCTGTCCTTTTTTCAAAGTCCATTTGTACATTTATTTGCACGTACGCCAAGATGATTTCCAACTTGCAGAAAGTGCATCTGTATTGGAAAACAAGGACTGAAAGTTGGATCACCATTTACAATTAACTGATGTTAAGTTGGCATGAGTGGCCAAACATTTTTCTTCTTTTGGATAAGCTCACATCATTATGACCGTATCTGCCGATAATGCCTTGAGGAAATATGTCCATCACAGCACACTTACACAGCCAAAATGGTTGTTGAGGTGTGACTTTTTCTCTCTGCCCCTGAGGACCTCTGCCAATCACACCACTCGCAAAAGACAATGGAAAATGTGTTTCTTTATTTTTATTTATTTCCATTTTCTCCAAAGAAGATAAGTGTCCACTGCCCCTAAGAATGTGTCAATGGGATCAAGAAATGTCAAAACTAGTGCTGTCTCACATTTAGACGACATTTACACACACACACACATACACTACAGCTCACTGGATACCTCTGGTCTTTGTCCAGAGATATTCTGACAGCACCTTGGGAACTGACTTTAGGGATCCGTGTGTGTGTGAGTGTGTGTGCACGCGCATCTTTGGATCCATTAGGAACCCATGGGAAAGATGTCAGTCTATGACAAGGGACCGGTCCATTCCCCAGAGGGGACAGCAGGGAAGGGGTAGTAATGGTGCTGACAGGTGAGCTCCACTCTGCTTTTTTCACTTTTTCTGTGTGTGTGTGTGTGTGTGTGTGTGTGTGTGTGTGTGTGTGTGTGTGTGTGTGTGTGTGTGTGCGTGCATGTGTTAGATTTAACGTAGAGGATAGATGTTTGGGTTTTTTAGACTTATTTATATTTAATTTAGAGAAAGGTGCAAACAATGAACTTAGCTATGGTTAGATGGTATTTCTAGAATTGTTATTTAGCCAAACCAGGATGATTGTGGAAGGCAGTCTGGCATCTGTATATGCATTTGTGGACCCAATCTGCTTTGTGTCAACAGCTAAGGCAACTATTGGTGGTGTCATGATGTGTGAAATGTTTTCTTGGCACACACTGGGACCCTTAATACCAATTTCTCATTGTTTGAATGCCACAGCCAGTCTGAGTACTGAAAATTTGCATCACTATCACCATCTTCAAATGGCTGTGTTCACCAGGACCATTCACCACTGTCATAAAGCAAAGGTTGTCTAAAAGTGATTTTATGAAAATCACAATGAATTTCACTGGCCTCCCCATTTAAAAGATCTAAAATCAGTAGGATACCTTTACAATGTCATAGAGCAGTAGGACGAATATTATAGGACAGAATATTAAAGATTTGCACGACTTAAGGAGCAATATTAGCTGCATTGCTGGATGAGAATTTCACTAAACTGAAATTAATCACATTTTTTTTGTCAGTGGTCAATGAATTACTTTGCTCAGCACTGGCATCAACCTTCCACTCAACATCCAGCTTCTCCAAGTTCCAGGCTAACAGCATCTACTTACAGCTGCTTACAGAGTCAATATTGTCAGGGGATCTCTGAAAATATACCGTAACAATACCAAGTCTTCCTGTCTGTCTATCTGTATGTGTGTGTGTGTGTGTGAGCATGTGTCTATATGTGTGTGCATGCCTGTATGTGTTTCTGTGGCCCCAAAACAGTGATTGATCATTAATATTTTATTTTTCTGCCTTGGTGGAGTCTCTCATGAGAAAAACACATTATTATTCACACACGTTCACCTGTCTCACATATGCATCCACACACACAAGCAGATGAACACATGTGGCCTAAACCACACTAAACCACATGGAAACATAGACTATAAATAGAGCACAAACACACACACAGTCCAATTTGCCTCCGCAATGGTTGAGTTGTTTTGGACATGCAGTCTCAAGGGAACTACTATGTCCATGTTGGCTGTGTGTGTGTGTGTGTGTGTGTGTGTGTGTGTGTGTGTGTGTGTGTGTGTGTGTGTGTGTGTGTGTGTGTGTGTGTGTGTGTGGTGAGGATGAGAAAGAGAGTGATAGCGATAACAGGAATGTTTCTGATTCATCAGCAAGGCTTATTTTCAGGCTTCATATGCCAGAAGAAATATTTGGTTATTGGGTTTCAGTGAAGGAGACTGACAGACTCAAACACAGTTATCCTAAAGAAAGAGAGAACATGAAAAGAGAGGAAAGAAGGAAGAGAGGCGGAGAAACAGAAGGAAAAAAGAGAATTAGAAAAGACAGAGGCAGAGAAAGGAAGGCTTCCGCTCTTGCTTCATCTCATCAGTCAGACAGGTTCATGACTGATAGCAGCCAAAAGACCAAGCGAGCAGCCTGTCCCCGCCGCCGTCCCCCCTCTGCTTTATTTCATAGTGAAAGTTTTATACGTGGAAAAATAACAGGACGTGGAGCCAAGCGGCTCAATGGTTGAAAGAAAAGAGAGAAAAAAAAGGCTGAGCCCTGTGAGACAAAAGGCTTCTGTTGTTTCTAAATCAACGTTAATTTTTAACTTGGCGGTCCCCCGCCTGGAGGAAGCTTGTGGTAAAGAAACGAAAATGAGGGGGGTTATTTTCCTCACGTTTGCCATCTGAGGTCCGGGGTTGTTTTTTATGCAAACCTTGTGGCTTAGCCTTAAAGTTTTGGATTTCACCTCTGCGCCCTCTAACGCCCGCACCCCTCCCAGTCCAAAATGGCTCTTTTGACCATGTGGGAACGAATGTAGTGATGGTAGTGAATCTGAGCAAACGATTCATCCTGGGATTTGTCCACATCACCACAGAAGCCTTGGTGGAAACCTTTGTCCTGCATTTGTCTTCCTCCAGATGATTTGTTCTTAAAGGCCCAGAAAACAGACTGAAGTCAGTGTATTTTAAATTCAAACTCTGGGGCGCAAATGTGCGGTAAAAGGCAGGATTTGAGCAGTCACAGAACATTTAACTTTATGGATCTTGGTAGGTTTCACAGAAGCAGCAATAACAAAGAAAAAAGAGATAAGCAGAAGGAAAACTCGAGTGGTGAAAGCGAGACGTGAAATGTCAATATTCCGTATCTACATCTGTCTCGGCCAATGAGTTGGCTGCTTTGACTTTCAAGCAGGAAGCATTGCTGTTTTAGTTGGAGAGTTGGTTTAAGTTAAATTAACTAGATGGATTAATGGACTGGTATTGGCTAAAGTAAAGATAAACAAAATCTGATCTGCATTACTCGCTGTACACTACAGCAGTACGGGCTGGTGTGTAAACTAACCTTTCAGATGGGTTTGTCCAAGTCTCGCTGCTTGCTGTACCAAAACAAGGCAACGGAGATCATACACTGAGAAAACCGACTCAAAAGAGCCAAAATGAATATTTGAACTTAACATTGAATTTTCAGTTAACATTGTTCAACTTTCCGTGAAGAAGAAGTTAATCATTTGATATATTTCCATCTTTCATGATGTATAAAGATAAGATACAAAGGTACAGTTCTCATTAGAAAACAGGGCGGAACCTCACATTTAATATATTTTAAGTCCCCTAAGTTGATAATAGCTGTCACTAACTCCTGTTTCATTTCTGCAACGTGGTCGGAGAAAAGAATCAGATGATAAGCGCCTAAAGATCTGCATTCTGTCTAAAGGTCACTAGATGGCAATAGCTGTGGCTTTTTGTCTTTACATCGGGAAACACAATCATACCGAAGAACAAAAGAAAAGCCTGTCTTTAAACCATTTTTCTAAATGGAGACTCATCTGTGGACTGAAACTGCACAACCAGTGTTTAATTAAATGTCGGTCACAAGTCATCAGCCAACATTTTGAAGTTTCAGAGTCAGACCCGCCTCTCTTCATTCATTTTTTTTTCTGCAAACAAGAAGGCCAAGTACGTCGAGGCTTCAAAACTGGACTTTGGAAACCAGCCGCCGCCACGTTTTATACTGACTAAGTGACTTATTACATCACCTGTTGATATATGCATATTTAAATTTTTATTTTAATAAGCTGTTAATTCAGAAGAATCATTTTTAATTAAGATTTATTAATTCTGTTACACAAAATAAAATTACAGCACCAAAGAAATGTGGCCACGCAAGCTCATGCATGGCAAGTCTTAAATATTACACCCTAAAACCCCTTGGATTGAAAATTGGGCCATTTAGTTTAACTCAACCCAGCAGACACATTTCCAATTTAATTCTAACCAGTACTGATCATTTGACCTTGGGTTTAAAAGACATTGGCCATTGGAGTAAAACAAGTGTTGGGTTGAAGGGTTGTTGGAGGTAAAAGCAGCAGAGGCACATGGTTCGGCATCTCTAGCGCTCTGGGAAGAAACCATAAAGAATTTACATTTTTTTAACAACCAGATATAAAAAGTGGCATGTAATAACAGTTATAAAGAGTCAAAATTATCTTGGCACTCTATGCAAGGATATTCTTTATACTCTGTACAGTCACCCTGGGTATAGCTCTTAATATAATCTCCAGGTCAATGACTTTTCAGTATTTGGAAGAAGGAAAGTGGTATTGGCCATTTTAAAACTTTCATTTCCTAATGCCTTCACAACATCCTTGTCAACTCAATCAAGCTGTACTATGTTATAAACGGATGTAGTTACAATATCACTGTCGTCATACCATTGGGTAATGCATCAACATTACCCAACAATATCAATAGGATACAATGACTTGGTATTAAGATGTAAATCTGAACCATCAGTCTGATCAATCAGATGGAAAATCTGGTTATAAGTCAGCTGACCTGGTATAGTGTTAGCGCTATACCGACCTAAACTTAATATAAGTGTGTATGTAGGTTCTTGTTATACTTAGGGCCAGATTAGCAGGCTGTAAACATGCTTGAAAAGCTGGACATTTTAACATGGGATTCTATGGGGACTTGAGCCAGCGCCAGGTGGCACCTAGTAGAACTTCAGTTTTGTCACTTCATCACTGGCTTCGTTTTTCAGCTCCAAAGGTTGCCCCTAGGTTCAACCCTTGTAGCTCCCTTACCTAAACCATAAAGTGTTTCCAGTCATGCAGTATTTGAAGCTGATTGCTTCCTCCTGTGTGAGAAAGGAAAAAATCCCAACCCGATTCTCCCAGAATTTATGGCTGTTCAACAACTTTTGAGCGTAGATGCTAACAACGAGCCAGTAGATTGGCACGGCTGGCACGCCAGCTCAGTGAATAAGTAGCCTAATTTAATCCATAAGTGACTGATGGAAGGACGAGATCAAACTTGCTTCTCAGTTACTTCCGCTTATCATATCATAGATCGTATATATGTTCAGACGTGATGTAGATGAATATGTATGGTTTGAGAATGAAAGCTAAACGGTAACAGCTCCATGAGAGGTCGCTATCCAAACATACTCTGTGTGAAAGATGCAAAGCATGACAGAGAGACAACAGAGGTCCACAAACGTGAGACAAGAGTAGCATAAAAGAAAGCAAATGTCTCCCTCCAAGATCCGCTCTAGTTTCTTTAAGCTTCGAGGCATGAAATGAAAAAATTCCACCCACTGCCGATGATAAAGACAATGTTATTGCAAGACTTGCGGTGTTGCATTACATGATGTTTGTCTCCCTGGAAACGAGCCCGTTGGAGAGGCAGATGGGTTAACAGCAGCGCTGAGATCAGAAACAGGTGAAGACTCTCTGCCGGTCATACTATCTCTGCACCTTCTGCCATATAAATTGGGAGCAATTGTGTTCAATATGATCAAATATGACAATTTTCCTGTCAAAAGCAGATGTGTTCAGTCTGCGTTCTGGGTGAAAAAGCATAAGGAGTAGCATTTACGTCATCGCGAAACACTAAAACGCAACACTGAAAATCAGATAAAGTTCATATCTGGAGGCTAAGCAGATGTACGGTAACAGAGTCCCGACTGAGAGCTTTACCTGACTGCCATTGATCTCCATTTAAAAGGCAGGTCTGGACTTGATTGGGAGGTGAGCGGAGAGGCGGCCAATTTGTCATCATTTGGGTGACAACTTGTCTGACTGACACACTCCCTCGTTGACCTCTCTGTGCTTTGAACTGATAACAAAACAGCACGTGTGCGAGGAAAAGGAGGAAAATGAGGAAAAATGACAACAAAGAGGGAACAGGAGACGTTAAAGAGAAAAGCAGGGCTTCTGGGTTAAATGGTACAATTTCAAACTTTTCCAGACCTTCGCATCATGATTTCCTTTGAAGGTAATGATATTCAACCAGGTCTGTGTCGACTTCCATCCTATGCTTTTTTCCCCCCACAAAGACAGATATGAAAATATGAGATCATTTGTTTTGACACCACATTCAGTCACATTTTTGTACAAATGTTTCACTTTTTTAGTTAAATTTTATTTGTTTATCTACTGAATTGATGCTTTTTTTCTAAAAAAAAAATAAAAAAATGTATTTAGCTCAAATTGACTAAACACTTAATAATCTAATGGCTTAAACATTATACCACATTGGGGCCATGCTTAGACTGTATACAAAAGATGGAAAGAAATCATGACATCACCCTGTGGTTAATGGATATTTAGAGCCAGTAGTGACCATATTTCAATGAGGTGAAGTGCTAAGTTATCAGCTAAGGCCAGCAATCTCTCTCCAAATTTCACACACTGAAACTGAGCAGCAGTTTTTCAGCCCAGGAAGCTGCTGCTCAGTGCTACACACCGCTGTGCAGACACACATCTACATGCTGTATCGGTGTGCTGCCACTTGAGGGCAGTTTGTGGAGCAATGTGAAGCCTGTTATTGTGCATGTCTGTGCAGTCAGAGAATGTAGATGCTACAAGATATACAAAGGAGTTCTTTACAGTGGATTAAAGCCAAGTGTTAAACACGATTAAAACTGTCCACTGCAGCCATCGCCTGTCCTTTAACACCAGGAATGTTTCATCTCTGTTGTTTATGCTCTTTATGGTGATCTCCACTGTTTTCATTCCCTATTATGTCCAAGCCAAATTTGCCACCAGTCCACACTGATCCTAAGCATAGCATACAAACAGGCTGATGTTGGCTCACATGTGGAATACACACACTCACGTCTCTCTGATCTTTGTGTTGGTTGTCGTCCCATAATGGGGGTTTTTTGTGTGTAGGTGGAAAACTCTACAAATTGATGCCAACTCAGACCATAAATCACCCTTAAGGCAGATAGAGGAGGACTGGGAGTCCCAAGTTAACCAAGAAAACAACTTAAACAGAGTGCAGCAATGAAAACTTGTGGCTCCAAGTTTGTATGAGTTTGTACTAATATCACTTTACATTTTAGTATTTGAATATTATCAAACACTGACATTTTAAAGGCTGGACAATGAGATATTGTTGTTTGATCTATCCATCCAAAACAGCTCAGTAAATCTAAAGCCGTTTCTCAATTCTCAAGTACACGAGTCCGTACTCGCATTCTCGGCAAGTCCGGTCTTGCCAAGAACGCGAGTACGGACTCGCAATTTGTACAATTGGAACACCCTCGTACTTGACAATGTCACAGGTCCGGAGTTTTTACTGTCGCCCCCTCTTAATTTAACTGTGATTAATATGTTATGAAGCTTGAATTTAATCTTAGCCTAAACGATTTACTCAGGACCAAATAAAACACTGAAATAAACCAAACATTATGATTATGATGGTGGGTAACAGACGTCTCCGAAAACGTTGGAGTGATGTCTTGATAAATCGAGCAGATATTTGAAGTTTACACAGCTACAATCTTGCCTGAAAATATCTTAAAAGTTTATTTTGTGACCCAGAAAGAGTAATATTTAAAAGTTTTTAGCCCCGCTTCTCCGCCATTGCCGCAATTGAGTTTTGGACAAAATGCATTCTGGGATATTTAGCTGTAGCAAGTCCACACAAGTCACCACCGATGCATGCTCGATAAAACGGCAGAGCGAGAACATATCCGGGACTTTTCCGCGTTCTCGGCTTGATGCGTACTTTGAATTGGAACAGCACCTGGTCTCCGACTGATGACGTATAACGAGTCCACGAGACCACAAGTACACACAAGTACGCATATTGAGACACGTCTTATGTAAACACTTGCTACTTGTATAGTTCTACATTTACATAACATTTTTATAAACTTTTAATGTCACAGAACGTAAATAGCTGGCCAGAGCTTTGAGGTTGTTTAATAGATAAAGATTGTTGTACTCATAAATATCCATCAATTAGTCTGTGATCCCATTTTCCAACAAACTGATGCTTTCTCATAAAATTGGAATGAAAAAATACACAGGAGCAGCCACCATGTAAATACAGTTGCTGAGGTGAACATCACTGTTCTGCCTAATCACATTTCTTTACCGAAGAATTCAAAACATGATGGAAAGAGAAAAAACAATGTCTTCATTGTTATCTTTAGTCTCATCTCCTGAAATGAAGTCAGGGCTCTAACACATGGAAATGTTCACAAACATGCGTATTTATTTCAGATATTGTGGCAAGTGTTTATTGTCAGCAAATTAGACGTGTCCATCTCCGGACAGCTGACAACATATCGGCTAAACAACAACAACAACAGCTGGTTATAAGATAACCAACAGCCAGCTGTGGCCGTTAAAAGAGACAGTCTAAATTTCATGTTTTTGATCTCTCTCTGCAGTGGCCACCATAGCATTGTGCACTTGAATTGGGAGCGGTTAAAAAAACTAAATAAATTTGACTGCAATCTACTGACATTTAGTGGTAAACGTTTTATACATAGTAACTTTAAACTGGCGCTCTTTCCAACTGCCAGCATAAGGCATCTCTTCTGGTTGCAGAAAGAAGCTAAATAGTAAAAATAGTGTGAGAAAATCAGGCATCCATACATTTATTACCTCAGTTAAACAGCACCGTGATAAACTGGCACCTGTCCAGAGTGAATCCTGCCTTTATGATGTTAGGAGCTGAGATGCCTGAGGTTATGTTTCTGTTTTGTTTCCCTTCCTTGGAGCAGGCGGGTGTGGCTGCGGTCCTCTGGGTTTCCCCGACGCACCTGCAGATCACACGACGTCATCAGTCTGGATACTTAAGGAACAGTTTGTCTCAGGCTCAAGTAACTTGTCAACTCTCACTTTATGTTTTATTTTGTGATCAAAGTGTTAATTGGAGAGCTTATTGTCTGTTTCCTGTCAGCTCGCCTGACGACTCATCGAGCTGTCCTCAGTCTAAGACCACCTCCATCCTCAGCAGTCTGCTTTACCATCCGCATCCTCAACCCATGCCCGTCCTGATGAAGCAGCCCATCAGTTGCTGTTAGTTCTCTGTCAAGTAAAAATATATTTGCCAAAAGGTATCACCTGTCAGTAACTGTGGGGATACAGGTGGACAGTGCCTCTTCATATGTCAAGGGTTCCTGTATGCATCTCCCCGCCACTCTGTGGTGAGATCTGCATCTACTCTGTGCAAGAGCTTCTGGATTCACGTGCGGAGCAGAATTTGAACTATAGCAATTTGGTAAATGGCCAGTCACTTCCCTGTGTCACCCACCAGACCAAACGTATTGAACTCATTTTCTAAGGTAACCACCATGAGCACCATCATTTTTTTGTTTTCTCTCCCTGCACCTGAGATGCCAAGTTTGCCTTTAATACCTGAGATTTATTGTGACCTAGAATCCGTCTTCAGCAAACACCAGGCACTTTCACTCCCTCCTCACTGCCCCTTTGACTGTGCCACTGAGCTGCTGCCCAGGGCTCCACTCCCTACTAGCCTCTTGTACACTCTCACCAGGCTTGAAAAAAACGATGATGGAAAAGTACATTAAGGAGTCACTGGAAGCGAGTCTCCCCTCAACGCCAGTTTCTTTTTTATGACCAAGAAGGATGGCATGCTCAGGCCCTGTATAGATGACTGATTGAAATAACTGTAAAGAATAAATACCCTGTGCCTCTCATCTCCTCTGCTTTTGAACCTTTACAGGATGCAGTCATCTTCACCATGTTGGATCTCGTATTTCTCTATGCGGCTGACTCCCGCCGAGCAACATTATGATGTGGGGAAGCGTGAACTCCTTTCATGGTTCCACTCATCAAACCATGTCTTGGATGAGTGGAAACATTGGTTAGAGGGAGCAGAGTAACTGTTTATTATTTGGAGAGATCACAAAAACCTTTCTTACATCCAGTGCGCAAAGCGACTGGCAGGTTAAAGTTCACCCTTTCTTACCGGCCAGGTTCACGTAATGTCAAACCAGACGCTTTGTCCCACAAGTTTTCACCCAATCAGTCTTAACCAGAAACTATCTCACCTGCGCCGTGCGCAACCAGAAGAGCCTGACAGCTGATCTCCGTGTAGTCCTACATTTCAAAGCAGCAAACATGTCTAAGCTCCCCTCTGCTTCCTAAACAGCCACACTACTAATTGGTCATGTTTTCGGACTACATGGCGTTCCCCTTGATATTGTTTTCAATAGAGTCAAACAGTTAATTTCTCATGTTTGAAAAGACTTCAGTACCGCTTTGGAAGCAGTCTTTAGGCTATTATCCTTAGTCCAATGGGCTAACAGAGAGGACAAACTTTTTGAAGTATCTGTAGGTTTGCCTTGTCTGGATCCAGTCACTCAGCTCGTTTCATTAGCTAGCTTCAAGATTTTCAAGACAAGCTAGCTGGCTAGATTGCTGATCATGTTCAGGCTCTCATCCAAATATGGTCTCATCCTGTTTCAAAAGATCAACATAGCAATGGTTAAAAACTTAACGATAGAAGGCCCGAAACTGAGGGGCGAAGTCCCGCTGGATGAATCCATGTTTAATATACAGTTTGTTAATATACTGCTGAGAAAGTCCGTGTGAATGTATATGTCTTGTGTGCCTTTGCTCATATTGGTAATTAAACTGTTTGTGCATTAACGTTTGAGGTTTGTGCTTTTGTTTGCTTTTTATTTTTGCCCATTTACTTCTTATATCAAACACTGTGCTCAGTCACTGTTTAGTTTATTGCCTGTGATTAAATAAACACATGCCCGTGCCCTATTACTCACACAAACAGTTCAGGACCATCAACGTTTAAATGAGAAGAAGATGACGACCTGGTTTTCATAACGCCACGAAAAAAACGACAGTTAATAAATAAACCAAATCTGAAGTTGATTACGAAAGTAATGAGTTGTTCTGTTTCAGAAGCAGCTTTTGTATTTTTGATTTCTTTTTTACGAGCAGTTGGTAGCTGTGCAAATAACCCTGCACAAGGAGCCAGCCAGGTACTTAGATGAAGTTGCAGGCATTGTGAAAGCAGAATAATTACATGGGATAAATGTTTTTTTGGCTAACAGTGTGGAATGGAAGATTAGCTCCCCAGGGAGAGAATTAAAAAGATCCAACCTCTCTAATACTGCTGGCTTGAGGACGAAGATGTAAGAAAAGAGCCTTTTTCTGCATTTCAACCTTTTTTTCTTTCTTAAATTTGGATGGATGAATCATTTAAAAGGAACAGTAAACAACAATCGTGTGTGCACCAGCGGCTTTAAGAGTTTCCCACCTCTTTAAATTGCTTCACGGGTCTTTAGCGGTTGTTGCAGGCCAGCAAGAACGACTGATGAAAGGAAGGCAAAGTTCAGCTTCAGCCAGTGGTGAGTGACTAAAGCAGCAGTCAACAACCGTTACTATCAAAAAATCAATTTTTGAGCAATTTTGTTTAAAAAAAAAAAACAAAATCTGCTTTTAGACATAAACCATTTGAGTCTTAAAATTAAAGTCAAACGACCTATTTAGTATAAATTTGCCTGTGAACATTTCTCATAGTGTAAAGAATTAAAATCTTTTTGGGACTTAAGAATAACCATTGATGTGTATACGCTTGTGCTGGCCACTGATACTGATAATCAGTCAAATTAAGAGGAAAGCGATAGATGTAGGCTATGAAATTCATTTCTTGTATAACTGTTTTAATTCTCAATGGCGTAGATTCAGCGGGGTGCTGGAACCATTCCTCACAGAGTTTGGTCCACATTGATAGGATAGCATCACACGGTTGATGCAGATTTGGTCCGTTTCACATCCACGATGCAAATCTCTCGTTCCACCACATCACAGATGTGCTCTACTGGATTTAGATCTGGTGACTGTGGAGGTCATTTGAGTACAGTGAACTCTATTTGAGTTGTTATGACGTTTGTGACATGGCACTTTTTCCTGCTCTTTGCAGCGATCAGAAGATGGGTTCGCTTTGGTCAAAAAAGAGAGATCCAATGTGCCGCTTCACCACTAGCAGCCTGAAACTTTGATACACAGCAGGATGGATCCATGCTTTCATGCTCGATATGCCAAACTGTTCGAACGCTGCAGCAGAAATTGACAGTCATCAATACAGGGGGCAGTTTTCCTAAGGTGTACAATTTTATTGAGCCCCTTGATGTGGTCGTCTTCTGCTGTCGCCCGTTTACTTCAAGGTTGAACATGTTGTGCATTCTTCTCTACACCTTCAAGTGATCATTTGAGTTTCTGCTGTTTTGCTTTTTTGGACCATTCTCTGTAAACCTTTGAGATGGTTGTGTGAGAACACTCCAGCAGAAGTTTCTGTAGGTATACAAGTGAAAACAATTAGTGGCTGCAAATATATGCAGTACAGATATTTATTTTTGATATTTAGTCTTGATATCATATTACGCTTCTATGTTGTTGTTATCAGCTTGACAGTTTGTCAGTTGATTGATTTAATTGGAATTATTCTGTAGCACTAATCATTTTATTGTGACCAAGATTGAGATCAGCTATGTTCAAAGTGTGGTAAAGGAGCAGAAACATTCTGGAGACTGTAGTAAATGTCCTTTTTTGGAAAAGTCTTTACTTGAGAATGTTAGTGCAACAAATATTTTTTTAAGTATTATATGCACTTAGCTTAAGTGACAATCAAAACATGCCTGTTCAGCAACGACATCAAGAAAAACTGCATCAAATCATAACTGAATCACTGCTCAGCAAAAGGGTCTAATGAACCAGACTAAACCCTGACAACAAGGATTTCTATTGGCCAAACATTATTTAAACAATGACAGCGTGTTTGAACAGCAGCTGTTATTAAACTTGAATAACATCAACGACTTTTAGATTTGATGGACCGCTGACTCGTTCAACTGAGTTTTAATAATAACTCGCACGATGTGATCTAATCTTTATCAAAGTGAAAATAATAGAGACAAGCTGTCACAGTTCATCCTACTTGACTCCATTTGGCAATAAGCTTCCTGTCAGGCCCTGCGTCTGACTGGATCTAAGTTCCCCGAAAAACATGTGCAAGCACGCCTGTCGTTCACGTGTCTCTTATATGACCAAAGGGTGCCCGTGTGCATGCTTGACACTTCACTGCCAGCCTCATGCTTGGCGCCTTTTGGGGTTCTTCTTTCATCACTAGTCACGTTCAGCCTCCTTCGCCTCCGCCTCGGCTGTCTTCTTCTTGTGAATGCCTCTGCTGCTAGTCCAGCCTCTGCAGTCCTCGTTGTGCTTACTACATTCTCAGCTTCACAAAGTTCTTAGTTAATATTGATCTCAGCTTTGATTTTACATAAAAACTTGAACGCTTGTTACACATACTGCCAAAAACGTGATATGTGATATTATAGGATACACGAGGAAACGCATGTTCTGCTGCATGAAGCAGAAACCACCGCTTTTCTGCACAGTTTGGTGTGCTAGCATGTTGAACAGTGGTTCTTTGTTAGAAGACAGAAACATTCTCCCTGTGTGATCACCACAGGCCTCACACACACACACACACACACACACACACACACACACACACACACACACACACACACACACACACATGCAAACTTAATGAGGGGTGTCTCACACATAGTGGTTCAACGACGCCAGCAATGGTGGGAGAAAGGAAGGTGTCTGAGTTTGTGTGTGTGCGTATATACATTGTGGTGGGGGTATTTGAAGGTGTGAATCAAACACTTAACTAAGCTTCTCCACTCAGGCTCTCCCAGGACTTACACAAGCACCTTAGGCTGCCTGTCATATTTCTGTACACTGACTATATGAAGCAATCCCTGACTACATCACACCCCAACCACAATTTTTAGTACTATACTCAGCTTATGCTCAACTAAGCATAGGCATAGAATAACCTGCAGTAGATGGACTACTGCACATTTTATTCACTTTTTCCATTTCATGATGTGGCAGCGTTGAATACTGTATATCTTCCATTAGTAGCCTGTCTCTTTTAAACGCCGGTTTCTCATAAATGCCGGTTTGAAAACATGTCACGACAAATAGACGCCGGTCTCCAATAGTAGCCGGGCGACCTTCGACCCGGAAGTCCCTCCACACGGTCTTCTTCTTCTTTTTAAATTTTATTGGCGGTTGGCAAACAACTGAATGGTGCATTACCGCCACCAACTGGTATGGAGTGTGACTGGAACGTCGCTCAAAAAAAAAAAAACCCTCCATGCTGTTGTCGGTCCTCCTTCGTCTCATCCCTCGGCCAGCTGTTTCCAATCAGCCGTCATCTACGACCAGCGGCATTTAAGCTGGATGCAGCGACCATCAAAGTGGGATTATTACCTTGAACTAGCGAACCTGCTAACTGTGATTTTCTGGTCTTTTACATCCTCTCCTGGAGAGTCGAGCGGAGAGAAGTTTCGGGGAGCACCACTCGTGCACTGGGCTACCACAGACAAGCAGACACTCAGGAGAAAAGGAGGAGCACAATTGGGAACTGCATTATTTGTGAACTGTTGGACTTAAGTTTGTCTTTTCACCTCAGTCTAAAAACCGCGCCTGGGTCCTCTTTCCCTCTCACTTCCGTGACAATTCTGTCTGAGAAGGGAATAAGAACCGGACTCTTTTAAACGCCGGGCCAGCTGGATAAATTTTTTAATAAGTGCCCGGGCTACTAAAGGAAGATATACGGTAATACTATTGGAGCATTTACTTTTATTCCAGTCCATTCATTCTCTGTCCATCTTAGTCGACTATACCTTCCTAACTTTGACAATTACTATAGCTGGTCTCAAGTACTGCAACTGTATGATAAATGAAACAAAAGAAATTTCCTACACCATCCTCCAAACAGACACCATGTAAAATGCACTTATCAGTGCTTTAGTTCTTTAAAGCCTGACAAATTGAATAATTGTCAGAAAATTCACATTTTTGTTGAACACAGAGAATTTATTGAACCTTCTGACAGTAGTTTTTTTAAAAATTAATTTGCATTTGATTTTTCATACATCAGCTTTCCTTTTTACCGTATTTACATATCTGGTATTTTTTTGCACTTTCTTGTTTAAAATTGTATTGTGCTAATTTTTTTCCCCACAGTGATGATGTAAAAGTCTCAAAACTCACAAAAACAGAAACTATCAAATACGACACACTAGGCATTAAGGGGATAAGCAGAGATTCCAGGTTTTGTGGGTGATCCTGCATTTAATTGTAGCAGAAGCCAAAACCTTTTTGCGACAGGACTCGCCCCTACAACGCTGTGCTGCTCCACTTCTGCGTATTACGACACAAGCCAAATTGAAAGTTTGATATGATGAAGTGTAAAATGAAAATACAGAATTCACTGTCTGAGAAACAGAGACAGCTGACTGAAATATAATGGCATTTTTGAGTCGAGATCAAAGCGGCTGCCTGACCAAAGCACAGGCCAATACTGCTACATGAATCTACGCTACAGTTCTGTGAAAGAGAAAGTTTTCACAGGAGTCTATCCTGAAACTAAGCACACGCTTCCTGCTTCCTCACTGCTCATCAGATGCACTTCATTAACTGAGCATCAGCAAATGTGAGCTTCTATATAAAAGCAGTTATGGTAGTTTTATGGCAGGTCTGAAGTTTTCAGCTGTGTGTTAGCACAACACCACAATCTTCCCAATAGTGGACGACACAGCAAACTGTGCAATGCTCAGAGAAACTGCACAAAACCTCAAAGCGAGAATGCACAGTCCTCAGTTAACACGTTAAACCTTCATGACAGTACAATTAGAAAAAGGTTGGCATGGGTTTGCAATCATGTTTTGCTCTCATGTACTATGTTCAGTGAAAAGCAAACAGCATATCGACACAAACGCTTCATATGGGCTTGTGTCACAGCTACAGGGCCTTGGCACCTTTCAATCACTGAGTCAACCACGAACTCTTCTGTATATCAAAGTATTAAAATGTGAAGACATCTGTCCAAGAGCTAAAGCTTAACAGTGAAGGCATCTGGTGTGCACTGGGACAATGATCTCAACCAAAAAGAAAATTAATGGAGGTCCAAGTTTAGCTCTCAACATGACCGAAACTGTGTGGTTAGACATCGAGAGAGCTGTTTATAAAGAAACACTAGCAAATTTCAATAAACTGAAGCAACACTGTGAAGAAGAGTGGGCCAAAAATCCTCCACAAGATCTTCATGACTGATGGATTATGAAAATGGTTAATAATCAAAAACATTTAAAGTGCTATGTAATTTCTTGGGACTACCACAACAGTTTTTGGGATATGAAAAAAAGAAGAAACTAAATTCTTTATAAAAGTGTTGATTTTTCTCATTTCTTTATTGTTTACCTCCTTCAGTCGCCCTCTGATGAGTGTTTGCCTGTTCGATATACAATGCGGTGACTCGTGACGTTATAATTTCAAATGCAAAACGTCAGCACAAAATTATGTATTCACTGGTTTTCAAGCAAGCAAACAAATTTGGAGTGAAGCCTGTCGACATCTAGGAAGTTGTAGCCTGGAGCTTCTGGTGCTGTTGCATTTCACGGGAACTGGAATGATAATAACTAGTCGGCAGAAGAATGACGATCCTCTAGAGAAAATGAGATAAAAGCTTTCGGAGTTTCTGTAAGAAAGCAAATGCCAAAAGAAAGCGCTACAAAGTTTAGGTTTGTATATTTTGAATCCTTGAACGCAGTCACTGCTCCTGCTTCCTCTCCTGTCAGAGTTACTTGTTGAGTATTTGCTTCTCCCTCAGGCCTGAGCTTCCTCTGCAGCTTTCACGATGTGTTTGTTGTTTCTTGAACTTGCCCAGCCAATTAAGGTTAATGTGACAGACATGATTTAAGTACATGAAAGCATCTGTGGCTTCCTGGTAAAATACCTCAGTGGAGAGGTACTCCAAAGGTGTGTGTGTGTGTGTGTGTGTGTGTTAGGTAAGACACACGGGAGCTAAAACAAACCACAAGGTTGTAAATTATCAACGATCCTGAGAGAAAATCCTCTCTTTGAAATAAAGACATGGCACCCAGGATTTGTGGGATGCGCTGTCAAAAACTGCCCGATACACCCAGACATGTTTACTCGGTTTGTGTCTTTCCACAAACCAATCAGCAGGCAATAATGTTTAGGCCATGGGTAAACTGGGTATAGTGTTTCTGTTCATTTAGCTGCTGATCAAAAGCAGATCTTGATTTTTATCATTAAAAAAAAGAGAGACTGTTTTCCATTTTCAGCATTTGTTTTAAATTTATGGTAAACATATTGCGTAAATCGTAAAACATGACAAAATTATATTTTAAAAAAATGGAAGAATACAAAGAGCTAACAAATCTGTCCAAGTTACAGTGGCTATCTGCTGCAGGCCATACTGAATGAGCGTTGCAGGGAATGTCCAGTGGGCCATTTTCTCATAATGAGCGTGGCAAAATGGTAAAAAAAAAAAAAAGAAAATTAAGAAGAATTTTTTGAAAGCAACATAAACTGATTTACAGCTGTAAAGTTGCAGGTTTGTGAGCAAGGTTTACATCCTGTAGTGACCATTTTAGTTTCCAGTCATTTTGCACTACATAGGTTTAGACACTTTACGTAGCTGATTGGGAAAAGGCTGCGGTTTAGGTTAAAATACATCCTTTCAGCTCTTGATGACACTTCCATAACACCAGGTTATATCGCCGCCAAAGGACACTGAGACACACCAGCGGGTTTGTCATAACAGTCCCATTTAGACGTGAGGAATGAGAATGGCTTTGGTTCTTCATCATCTGACTCTGGTCCTTTCATTTACAAGATAGTCTGTGTAACTTCTTGGTGTCTGTGCTGCCATGCTCCTAGTGTGATCTCATCTCTGGCATTCGTTAAAATCGCACATGCAGACCCACCACATGTCCAGAGCAATGGTGGTCTGCTGTCTGATGATCTGCAGCACCCGGTGGGAAAGTGAATCCTACACGGTGTGCAGGAGATTCGGGACTAGTCCAAGTTCTCACCTATTAAAACGAAACAAATCACCCCCTCAAAGAGAGGGCAAAATCCCCGCTAATAGCTGCAAAGGCCTGTCGTGGACCTGCACATTCAGTCACTCACACATACACACACAGAAAAGAGAGACAGTGATGAATTGTACTGGGAAAATCCCTGCTGTACGGATCCTTCAAAGGCTAAAACCTGCAAAGCTCTTCAAGACAGAGCCTCACAGCACTCAAAGTGAGCTTGCTTTCCCCCACTAAAGGGAATTAGGCTGAATGAAAAGCACTGGAAAGTCATTCAGACACTTTATTAAGATCTCAAGTCATAAAGCCACTGGAAAGCCATCGGATCCATGACCATTTGGACTCCGTCTCCTATGGACAGCAATCAAAACGCTTGATGCATAGCATACATCTGGGATAGTGCTTCAGTACCGTGTCTCCTATATTGGAGTCCAGTTAAAAAAAACAATTGCAGAGGTGAGTTGCAACCAGTGTTCTCTGTAAGCCGGTGCAGTAAGTTCACCTAAACAATCCAGCAGCTGAAACCTGGAAACTTTACCACAACACTCAACTGGAAACGTTGGGCACATTAAAATGTCAGTTAAAATGAGGCCAATGAACTCTTGGCCACTCGAGGAGTCACAAGATACAGTCATAAAGCATCAACAGATTATATCACGCTGATTGAGCCAGCGTGGAAAGGCTGTACAGATAAATCCAAGAGGTTGGTAAGTTAAAAGAATGGCAATATGACCATAGATATAGAAAAAAAATAGATATAGATCATTTTACTTCACTCAATGTTTTGTTTTTATTTTGTGTTTTTGTGGGGGCGGGTTTATATTTGCAAAAAATTATAATAATAATAATGTAAATCTCAACAATATATATTAAACATTATGGCAGTCATATACTACATGCTAGGTGAAGTGAATAACACTGATTATCTCTTCATTGTGGTGCCTGTGACCTGGTGGGATATATTAGGGACTTTGTCCTCAAAGTTGACGTGTTCGAAAATGAGCAAGCATCAGGATTTGAGAGAGTTTGAAAGGGCCAAACTGTGTTGCCTAGATGACTGAGTCACAGCACCAAAACTGCAGCTCTCGTGGGGTGTTTCTGGTCTGCACTGGTCAGTATCTACTGGTCAGTATCTAAGTGGTGTATCTATCAAAAGCGGTCCATGCAAGGAACGGTGGTAAACCAGCCACAGGGTCATGGCTGGTCTGTGTGGTACTCCCATGCCTCCATAGGTCAGGGCTGTTTTGGCATGAAAAGGTAACCAACACAATATTAGACAGGTGTTTATAATGTTATACCACATCAGCGTTGTTCTTGTTTATTATACTTTTTAATCCACTTCCCATACATTGGCAGTGCAATAATCCTTCTATGTCACGCACATTAAAGACAACTGACATTGAAAAAAACTATTTGGAGTACAATTAGTGGTATGGTTAACAGCATGCACAGACATCAAAGGGTTACAACTGAGTAAACTGTGTTAAAACTCTGGAAATTGACGATGACTATTGATGGCAACTCAACTAATCAAGTGTTTCCGGTAGCACAGGGCGGCCCAACACCTTACTAAGACATTTGGAACAAATGCAAACCCCCAATAATCCACATTTTATACTGATCTGATCAGTAATTGATCTATACTGATCAATTAACTTCAAAATAAGAAAAAATTCTGAATTGCTTAAATTTAAACCCCTTTTCTACACTTCCTGTACTATACGATACTTCGAGTAAGTCATCACATTGTTCTGTCCCGCTGTAAATAATATGCTTCTGTCCGAAATCTTCTGAAGTTCGGGGTAATTACTGTAAAACAATATCTAATGCAGCCTGCTTTTACAAGCAGTGCTGTGATGGGAAAAGTAATTTCAGATCCAAACAAAGATTACAATAAAATGCCGTTGTGATGTGATCCATCACATATGTTCAGACCTCCAATATCATGATGTTTCTTTCCATTAATTTCAATTTCATCTTTGTGCATCTGGCACTGAGTCATAAGAAACATACAAATCAACAGACAGCACAGCAATAAGTGGGGATACAGTTACAGTGTCTTGCGCTTGCACAGGAAGTCTGTGCTGCTTCGGCTCCACTGGCTGACTGAAAACATTTCATATCCCCGAGTGACACATTTTATCTATCACAGGAGACAGGATGCCTTTACAGTTATGTAGTGGCAATCTGAGATGGAGAGTAAAGAAATAAAAATATCCTGGTGAACATCAGGCGTCAGCCTAAGTCTGCTTGTTGTTTACTTGTATGAAATAAGATAAAGAGGAAGGAAAACAAGAGGAAATAAAAGAACAGAGCAGAGCAGATAGTATTGACATTATGCTAGAAGTCTAAAAAACACAAAGTAGATGATATAATACAAATGATGGAGGTGGAAAGATTGATCCAAATATCAATAAATATCAATTAAAATGTTGGTATTGGTATCAGATCGATACTAGAAGGATAGGATTGATATTTTTCCCTTATCCTCTAAGTTCAGTCTTTAGTCCACTACATTTTGTTGATTACTCTTGTCTTGTCTTCCTCCTTTCACCCCCAACTGGTCACAGCAAACGGCTTCCCCTCTCTGAGCCTGGTTCTGCAGGAAATTTCTTCCTGTTAAAAAGGAGTTTTTCCTTCCCACTGTTGCTAAGTACTTGCTCAAAAGGGGCCGTCTGATTTGGGTTTCTCTGTATTATTCTAGTCTTTAACACTATAAAACACCTTGAGGCGGCTGCTGTTGTGGTTTTGTGCTATATAAAAAATAAAATTGAACTGAATTAAAAAAAACATTTTATGGAAATGAAAAAATATATTTAAACATACAGTATTTATAATGTCTGAACCTTTTTGTGTTGACTGTCACTACATTCATTAGCGTTAAAATAGAAAATGTGGGAAATTAAATGATGAATATTAAAGTATAAATTAAAAAAGTAATAATAATTATATTCAGTATAATAAGCAAACAATTTTGTCTCAGTAACCCTGCATCTCTGCCATATGGACAAGTCAGAAGTCCAAGAATATCAGAGATGAATAGGTGAATTTTTGACGACGCAGCAGATGGTTGCAGTGGTATGTTGATACCAACTGATTCCGCAACACAGGTGGAGTTTTCACAGTTTTATCACAGTTTATCGATGTATTATCACAAACAAATTGCATGTAGTTGCCAACTTTACCCCATTCAGTCTCAAACCGATGGCAGACTGACTCTGTCTGATTGACATTTTGACTTTGAAGATGGCAGCTGACCACAAATCTTCACACACGGTTGCAGTCGCTGTTTCTTTACTGAGGCTGTCAAGCAAGTGTAATAATCAAAAGGTTGATGGTTTAAGTCCTGACTTGTGATGGATGTACTATGAGTAGAAAGGTGTAGTATATTACTTAGCACTCATGGCTCAAAGCACTAAGGAATATTTACAAAACAGAAGAAAACTCTTATTTATCTTAAGAAGAATACTGCAGTTTCAAGAATACATTTCAAAAGTACAAAACTCTTTTACTTCCTTGAGATTTAAAATAATTTGTCAAGATTTAGAAATTTTCCATACATTCCCGCTCTTGTGCAGTAATGCTGGCAGTCATAAACACTCATAAAAGGATTTTCATAAAAAAGGATTTTTATATAGTCATCAATTATTGATTTCTCTGGATATTTTTGCAAAGTCCTTCAGTGAACCTCATTAAACTCCTTGGCAGGTCAGTTCTACCTACCAGCTGCATGTTTGTCATCTATATTACCAGGAAACCAAATGCATTAGTTGCATTAGGTATTCAGAATTTCAAACCAATACAACAAAATAGCAGTTGGAGTTCTAAGAAATATAAAAGGTAGCTGTTCATGTTATTCAGCGCATTCTGAGTCACACATAAGCAGGAGGTTGATTGGCTCTGGTTATTTGTGCTTTACTAATCCAGTTGGTTGTAATGGGAGGTGATCGGTCATATCACAGCAATTAAAAACTTGGCAATTTTGCGTAGAAGAAAACATGATTGCAGGAACTGTGGTGGGTAAAATTCTCCAGGACTTACCACACATACCTGTGGTTAGCTTCCTAAATTGTTGACTTCATGTTCGACAATGCAAATCTCATTAAACGTGCTGAGCAGCACAAAAACAAATGGGCTGAAGTTAACAAGGCAGAGAGCATCTGGTAAAAGGAAATCTTGGATCTTAACAAGGCCAAGCCACACAGATAGAGCAACGTGGTGTAAAAAGACATTATATGGAGATGGGAAGAGGATAGCTTTATGGGACAGCTGTGTAACCTAAGAGCAGAAGGAAGTGTTAAAGGATGCTACTGAGGGGTGCTGCCTTCAACAGTCCTTCTCGACTTTATCCTGCATCCTAAAGAACTGTAGAATAGTTTGCTGTGATAATTTCATTAAGACCTTCCAGGATTTCCTCATCAAATAAAGCAGAAAATTACTATTATTATTATTGAAATTATTATTGAAATAAATGTGAAATTTTGTAGGTGTGCAACCTATAAAAATATATGGTAGCTATCTTCTCTCTCTCTCTCTCTCTCTCTCTCTCTCTCTCTCTCTCTCTCTCTCTCTCTCTCTGTTAAAGATGGTTTTCTACCTGCCTGCAGGACACTGTTGAAGAGGGAAGACTCTCATTTTAAGTGAAATTACTGTAATTGAGAGTGTTGCTGTTTAAAACATTTGAATGAAAATGATCCTGATCTTCATGACAGCGTCAACATGGTTTGAAAATGAATGATTCACGTCTGCCTACAAATTCAGATGGTTGGTTTCTCTCAATAAATCTAACTTAAGGTAACCTCAAATATTTTGGCTGCTAATTTTACTATCACTGATTAGCATAACCCAGCACGCAATTTAGCACGCAGGAGCAAATCATTGCAGCTTAATAATTTCCAGACACATTTGACATCTTATCGCACTTGTATGCGCATAAAAGTGACTCTTAAGGATCTTTGGATCCCATGGCATTCCTCATTTCTCCGTGGGCACTGTAGCTGTTGTCTCCGTCTTTCCTGACTCATGGGGGCCGGCTGGCTGCCATGAAAGGAGGGAGGGTGCTGTCCTTCTCGTTAGCATTGGGACCATTTAAAGCTGATTATATGGAGCTGGCTGTGCCATAAAGCTTCCCTTCATGAGAGATCACCCAGGCAAACCGCACGTCCGACTGTCAATATGACGGCCGTTGCCAGGTCGGCCAAACACAGATTGCTGGAATGCGGGGTTGTTTAATCAGAAGACAAATGCCATATTTTGTGCAGTTTGTTTTTATGGCCCAGCAGGCGGGTGGTTATGTCTTCTTAAATTTGTGCTGTTACATAAACCTGCATTAAGCACAATTTTCTCTCGTACTTGTGTACTTACTTCCTATTAATATGCATACCTGTGTGTTCGTGTCCACGTGTTTGTGAGAGATCATTTGTTGATGATTTTCTAGAAGTGAGAGAAAGTTAAATGCACACGTGCATATGGTGGTCCACTGTATATACATGTGGAAAAGCATAGTATGTCTATGTTTATGCAAGACATATATATATATAAAACATATATATATAAAAAAAGAAAGTACTTTGGGCACGTTAGCATTTAATTATATGTGCATGTGTGTGCGTGCAAGCTGTGCCAATGGCCCAGTGTGGCCACCCATGATGACTGTGGGGCCTCAGAGTAACACAGCTTGAAGCAACAGTGAAACAAAACACACTTGAACCCCGATGACTTTCTCTGTAAGTAGCCATTTAATGGTGCTGCCCTGAAAATACAAACAGCACAGTAGCAACCATTGTAGGAGCCTGCCTTCATGCATCTAGCCTGTTTTGACACTTCTGTCCTCCATTCAGCAAAATGCATAAAGAAGGACCATAGAAGAAATGTTCTCTGTGGGAAAACTGACCACAATTTAACTGCTGATCTGGAGTCAGATGTGCTGCTTGGAATTCTGTTTGTTATGCTAGCTAACCAGCAGGGTTCAGTGTTTATGGCACTTGGATAAGTGCAGCATTGAAATGTACATTTAAAACAGTATTTTTGAATGGTCTACAGCACGTCACCTCGAGGCTTTAATGGAAATGATAATGATGATCCACACTTAATTTTCAATTTTAGTGATTTACACTGTTGTTCAAATATACATTGAATTCCTAAATACTGGGAACAAGTTTCATTTTCACCCCTCGCTATGGTTTTATTGACCCAAATATTCCAGTTATAACCAACATAAAGGGATCCTTATGGTTTGAGAAATACCATTCTTAAGCTAAGAGTTTAGCATGTTGGCTTTTGCTTTGGATATTTGAAACCAAAGTAACTATAGTAGGATAAGAGGATGAAACTCACACAAGACAGATTGGTAGCGAGGTGCAGCCATTGCTGATTAATAAAAATCTGCCCAAAACAAGCAACAATCTTTTAGTAGAGTTTAACACCAAACAACAGGAAGGGTAGACTTTTTCTTAGTCTTTCAAACAATCCGGCTTATTATCATAAGCAGAGAAGTCATTCCTCGCTGGCCATTATTGAAAAATGTAAGTCTAAGGCATTTTTCAGAACAAGAGGCTACCATCCACGGACCATTCAAACTATTAAGAGGACATGTGCTTTGCAACTTGGAAAAACAGGTGGGTTTTGATCACAAAGTTATTGCGCAGGTTGCTTTGTGGGAGGCAACCTGTCTCCAAACAGTCACTGCCAGACAGATCAGTAATGGCTTGAAAATAATCACAGTCTGATTTCTAAACACAAACAGATTGCCAAACATGTTACAATCGATGGCTGGTTGTGTCATTTTGCAGATAAATTGAAAAACATTATGCCTTTGCAACTATGCCTAAATTTCTGTTTCAAGTCTACGAGGTTCTGGCAGGACTCTGAATGTGCGTAGTTATTTTTGTGAATTTCTGTTTAATGTGAATTCATTTGTATGATTTGTATGTACACGGCAACACATTTGCTACAGATGGCAACAGTTTTGTGATTTTAACCAATTTTTCTCAGTTGATTGCAGGATTATCACAAACAGATTGGATGTAATTGCCAGTTTGACCCCATTCAGTTGCACATTGATAGCAGACATATAGCAGACTGATTTTGGTTTATAGCCATTTTATTTGCCACCAAACTCCCTTTGAAAACAGCAACTGAGTCCATTTTTCAGCGCCAACAGGATTAGCAAGTTCAATTCACATGGTCTGAATCGTTTTGATCATGTCGTGGTCTCCACCACCATAATGGTCTTCTGTTGATGGTGCCCTTTTTAGTGGAAGATAATGTCAGATATCTAATGAAGGAAACAGCTACCTAAAGTTTACGATGGGTACATTTTGTCCTTTTGTGCACGTAAACACTGGACTCGATCAAAATCACATTGTGCCTGAAAGTCAAATCCAAACTCTTTAATCAAAAATGAAAAATGAATGACGCAACTGGAGCCAAATTTGCAATCTGTAGCTTTCCAACTACAGAAAAGACGACTGAACATCGTTACAGAAAAGCTACGATTACTTTTACTTTATTGTTTTAAATCCCTGTGCCTGGCACAGCCGTCATTTTCTTCACTCCCAGTGAACCAGACCTTGGCATTATGCATTTTCTGAAATGCATTTGCACTGGATAATAAAGTCGAGCATTTATCACTCGCGCTCGTGTTTCATACTTCGTAAATCTCTGCGTAAAATGCATTAGAAACCCGTGGCTACATTTAGTTTTAAGACATCAATAATAGTAACTCCATGTCCTGAAGAGAACTTAAAAAAGAAGTCATGTTTTTGATTTGTGTAGGATTACTTTTAACAAAAGACATCTGTCTTTAACAAAAAAAATGTAGAGTACCATTTGGGCATACATGTTTTACAAAACAAACAATAAATAAGGTAGATTTACACTGGATTAAAAATGTACATGACCTCTCCAAACACTAAATAAGAGCCGGGCTTTTGGCAGAGAGGCATTTTGTAGGAGACTGTACATTTTGTTCCAGGCCTTATGAAGGATGCAGGATAAATAAATGCATGAAGGTTTTCATGGCGGTTTTTCCTTAAACACATTTAAAAGTCCGCGGGTGGTGGTGCCAGGTAGCCTGGGCTGGCTTCTGGAGATTAGGAAAGCTTGTTATGTCTTCCATTCTGACTTTTTCATACGCAGCTGCATTTTGCTCTGTAATTGATCGCTGGTTACTTTGATTTGGGAAAGACTTTTGATGACGGCATGTAGAAATAAACTTGAATTTGAAGTAGAATTTCAAATGCTGCCTCTATTACAGCCAGAGACTTAGAGAAAACATGCATTTAAATCAGTTCCACGGTGAACATATAAACAGTATTTAGCATGATTAGATGCACCAACTCTGGATGGATGTGGATAACTCAAGGCTTTACTGTAGAGGATTTTTCTGTGTTGTCCAATCCTTGAACTCTACGGCGTGATGAGACCAGATTCTGGCAAGAGACAACTTTTACTTGAAAATCTTTGTTGGAAACGATCCGGGTCCGTCATTCTTGGTCTCGTGCGGCTCCAGAGTACTCTCACCAAACACCACATTGTTTCTGAAGCTGTGAAATAAATAACCAAAATTTGTGTCTTCCGTGTCGATAAGCTCAAACCATTTAACAGGAATGCTGTTTTCCGCTTCTTGCTGGACCTCAGCGACCTCTGAATATTCTGAATGTGCATGAATCAAAAACCACGGGAGTTCAGCCAAACACATACAACGATCAGAAATATGTAGAGGGAGACACACCCCAAATCACCAGGAATGTCCTGCATTTGTGGGTGTAGTGTTTTGAAGAATGATAAATGCATGCAATCTATAAATCTAATACTCTTTCTGTATTTTTTTTTTGATCAGCATGGCATGATATAACAATATTTTTTCCACCTTCAAAAGAATCCATGTGCTCCTTTAAATTGTTGCTCACGGGGGGAAAAAAATGTAAGAGTGTCAGAATCTAACAGAACAACCATAAAGTGCACGAGTTGTGTTTTTATATCAGTAAATCATGAGATTACACTCTGCTTCCTGCCAATCACTTGATGGCAACAGGAAGAAACCAAAGTGCTACAGGGATAAACGATCCGTCACAAATGTGTAACTTTATAGACCCTGGCACATCAAGAATTCCAACGGGGCCATATTTGTATTTTAAAATAAACCTGCAAATGTTATCAAGTTATTACAAAAAAAAAGCTGCTTTGGTTCAGATGCTGTGCAGACCTACTTTCTTGTTATATAATTGGATGCAAGCACCAATCCCCGTGTAAATGCTTACACAGCATAGTTTGATTTCTATTTCACAATTGGGGCTGATATCAGCACGGCATCAACCCTCTTACTGCTTTGGTTTTATTCCCCACAGTAACTGTATTTGCATTGTTTCATTTATATTGTGTTGCAGAGCTATAGTGTGCTATACACATTACAAAACTACTGTGAGAGTGCACTTGTTCCACCGCTTAATAGAAAGCTGCTCTTTGCAGAGTTGCAGAGTACCTCTTAGTAACTGTTGTAACCCTGAAATACACTTTCTGTGGGGTATAAGTTAGTTACAGCATTGCTTAACTATGGGAAGCATTTGACAGCTTTTTGTAATGTGTAATTTGGAGACAATGGCACTGGTAAAAAAGACAGGAGGCCTAGCTGGAGATTAGAAATGAGTACATGAGAGGGACAGCTCAGGGCAGGTTTTGAAGTCAAAGTTAAAGAGGAATGGTTGAGATGGTTTGGGCATGTGCAGAGTGGATACACTGGGCAACAGATGCTGAGTATGGACCTGCCATGCAGGAGGAAAAGAGAAAGACCACAGAGGAAGTTCATGGAGGACATGCAGAGGGTTGGTGTTCCAAAGAGGGATGCTCTCCCCTAAAGGCAGCAGGCCAAATAAAAAGAAGAAGAACAGCAATTAAAGTCTTTAAAAGGACGTATGAGAAATATGTGAGTGAATGAATGAAACTATGGATGTGCCTTGATAAATAACTCAGAAAAGCAAGTCCAGTAAATGGGCTGTAAAATGCCCAAGATGTTATCCTTTAGCAGTGAAAAATAAATGGCTTTGGTAAATGTCTGTTCAACATTTGTCTTCCTCTTGCTGCTGCACTTTTACCCAGCCCGGAAACCACATGCATAGTCTATATGATCTAGTCCATATCTAAAGACAATACAGGATGGGCTTCCGTCTGGAGTGCCACTGGGGTTTTTGTATTGGCAGTCTGAAGAGATCATGTTTTGTATCCCACTTAGTGGTTTTGGGAGCGGAAAGACACTTGCGGAAATTAAAGAACTACTTTTTTTGTGGAAACAAAGATCGTCTGTCTCTTGTCTTTTTCTCTTTTGACAGGAAAAAGAATGTCTGAGGGTGGTGATTAATGAAACCATAGCGAGGGTACAGTAAGTCAGGAAACATGCTCACACGCAGTCAAACAGAGAACAGGCACCTGGAAGAGGCATGGCTATAATATCCATCACAGTGAGAAAGGATGACACATTTTATGTAGTGAAACGTTAGCCTCCACCAGCCGGCTCAGCTGTGTGTCCTGGGGCATATGTCTTTGGCAGACACACACACACACACACACACACACACACACACACACACACACACACACACACACACATGCTGGAGCTGAAGGAGCTTCAACTGTCATCAGAAGCTAAGGATGGACTTAGTTAAAGAGAATAATGGTGTCATTATTACAGTGAGGTCATGGCAGATGGAGCCACTAGCGTCACATCGACACACATTCATAAAGACAGAAGCAGACAATAACCCACTACACACCTATTCACACAGAGAGACATATGCACCCTTACACTTATAGACCTGTCCATAAGTCCACACACATGGGCCGCAATGGAAATATAACCTTTTTACTGCCCCTCACAGGTTTGTGAAGCATCATGTTCAGGAAACAGAGCAGCAACTGAGCGCGCTCCTAACCGCCAACCGCTAGGGTCTGGAAAAGTTGCAGTCGCTGTGGCTATCCATTGAGGTTTGGTTGAGAATCAGCAACACAAGATCAGTGACGTACCCACCCAGGCTTGTCCAGCGGAAGTCCAGTAGGTGTTTATTTTCACCAACCGTCGTGTTTCAAGTGTGTCTGATTTTGAACAGAATGCTAGAGGCTGTCCTAAAGGGAAAACGGCTAAAGCTCTGGGACTCCAACAAATCGAGAAACTTTGGAACAGCTGTGAACCTTCGGCCAGCCTACCAAATTTACTCCAAGAGCACATCGAAGACTCATTTGGGAGGTCATAAAAGAACCCAGAACAACATCTAAAGAAAAACAGGCCTCATTTGCCTCAATTAAGGTCAGAGTTCATGATTCAAGAATAAGAAAGAGAATGGGCAAAAATGGCATCCATGGGAGAGATCTAAGGCGAAAACCATCGTGGACCAAAAACAACATCATCATCAACATGATCCACTAGACTTCTGGGAAAATATTCTGTGGACTGACGAGACAAAGGGTGAAACTTCAGAATGTTTGAGTCCCGTTACGACTGGCATAAAACGAACATTACACTAACAGTCAAACATGGTGGTGGTAGTAAGGTGGTCTATGGCTGCGTTCAGGACGTTAACGACTTGCTGTAAGTGATGGAACCACAAATTCTGTTCTCTAACAGAAATGCCTGATGGAAATGTTTATGCCCTGAACTTCATGCTCACTTGGGTTGTGCAGCAGGACAATTACAAACACACCAACAAGTCCACGTCTGAATGTTTCAACAAAAAACAAAATTTGGAGCGGTCTAGTAAAAGTCTGGATTCAAATGAGATTTAAATGCATTGGCATGACTTTAAACAGGTTTTTCACACTTAAACCCCCCCACCCCCACCCCCCATGTGGCTGAATTACAACAATTTTGCAAAGAAGAGTGGGCCAAAATTCCTCCACAGCGATGTGAAAGACTCATGGCCAATTATCATAAACGCATGATTGCAGTTCGTGCTGCCAACGGTGGCACAACCAGTTATTAGGTATAGGCGGGAATGACTATCACGCACAGCCAGGTAGGTTTGCAAAACATTTTTACCTTAATACATGAAAGCATCATTTAAAAACTGCATTTTGTATTTATCTTTGTCTAATATTACATTTTTGTTTGATGATCTGAAAAATGTAAGTGTGGCAAATATGCAATAAATTTAAGAAATCAGGAAGTGGGCGAATATTTTTTAGCTTCACTGTAAATGGATATTGCTGATGATTGTTTTAAATGTATGTTGGCCATTTGTTTACATGTAAATGCTGTTTTATGTCACTGAAAAAGGAAATATTGGAAAACTCCAGGTTGGAGATGTTCAGAAACTGTATTTCTGCATTTACGTGTGAAAAGGGAAAAACAGAGATTCTCTATTACAATGTCAAAGGTGTGCACTTGGTCTCCTTTTTGACATTGGACAACACTCTTTTAGTCTGACTGGCCAACACTTCTCTACTTTGCTACGCTCTTAACAGTACCTGGCATTGTTTGGGGGGTTTTAAAGTGGCTGGAGATATTTTTCAAAAGAATACCAGAAAATAGCTTTATTTTAGCAGTTTTAGCTATTCGTTCACTCAGCTAGAGTTTATTACACTTCATTAACATTACTTTGGCTAACATATATGCCACACATACATACTTTTAACTCAGTATGTTTATTTTTATGTGAGCAGAAGACATATTGACTTACCATTAGTGAACCAGAATAATTGATTCCACTCTGGTTCCATCCTTGGATCCATAATTAGGACGAGAGCACAGATTTCACATAATGGCACATAGAGTCACGCGTATGCAATTACACGTGCACATCCATGCATTCACATGCACACTAAACAGACAGGAATGCACACACTAATAGCACACAAACTTTACCAATCTGATGGTCTGTCTGCTCCACTAATAGCCAAGCAGACAAAGACAGTTAGACTGATAGTTCCTGCAATTCTCTGTAATGATGGACAGAGCTGAATTCAAAAGTTAATATAATAAATGAAAAAACAAAGGCAACAACAACAAAAACACACACACAGTTGTATTAGGATCAACTTCAGGTAGCGCTAAACTTACGTTCATATCCATCTTGAGTCCTCGAGACTTCCAGAGACACTACTGAGCACAAACTGGAGCACAAGATAATGTCAGACTGTATTACTGACAGCAGCTGAAGCTCTGCACTGCCATCTTCTGGATTTGCATATATTGTAATAAACGGCACAGGGCTCATGGGACACATTTGGTTGAGAAACATGAAAAACAGTAAGGGCAGAAGAATCAAATGGAGAAAAAACGCATAATTTATTCTTCAAATATGAATATTAATGTTTAGCAATAAATGCTCCATTTAGAAAGAAGAAGCAACACTTTGCTACGACAGGTGTTTTACTGAACACAGAGAGAACGACATTGAGCAAAACTTGCAAAAACAATAATCACAGGTTTTATATATTTTTTAATATTTCAGTATATTGTCACACTATACAGTACATGTTGGTTAGTTTATGTCTGTTAATTAATATTAACCCTCTAATTCATATTTTGTTTACATAAATTTGAACATTGCCACTTTTTCTCCAAAATTATATGAAAAATAATAAAGACTTTTATTTGTGGTTTTGAAAGGCCACTATATGTTTTTAGACTTAAAAAGAGAAAATACCAATATATACATATATATAAAGGAACAGTGCTGCTTGTAGATCCATTGAAAATTAATCCTAAAGTAAATTTGTTTACTTAAATGTGTAAAATGAATCTTGGTTTTGTTGCATTGATGACCCCCGTATGGAGAGTCTTTATCGTGTAATCGAAGCTAACTTTGCTGATCCAGCTGAAGGATTTTATGCAAACAGACCCTTTGATCCAGGTTTCTTTCAGTGGTTGAATTTATTGGGTCTGTACGGTGGCCCTGAGAGGCCAAACGCTGCAAAAGCACACAAAACAACTGCAAAAAGAAAAACGCTGCAAAAGCACACAAAACAACTGCAAAAAGAAAAATGCTGCAAAACAAAAATACTGCAAAAGCATACAAAACAACTGCAAAAAGAAAAATGCTGCAAAAGCACACAAAACAACTGCAAAAACAAAAACGCTGCAAAACAAAAATGCTGCAAAACAAAAATGCTGCAAAAGCACACAAAACACATGCAAAAAGAAAAACGC
>VURO01046679.1:0-12948 GCA_015108175.1 Pelvicachromis taeniatus | reverse complement strand
AGAAAGATCAATAAATAAATAAAAATAAAATAAAATAAAAGGAACAAAAATAAATTAAAATAAAAATACAAGTCCACACAAGTCACCACCGATGCATGCTCGATAAAACAGGCAGAGGCAGCGTGTGTGTGTGTGTGTGTGTGTGTGAGAAAGTGTTCTACAGTATTTGGTTCAGAATCTTTGTTTTCTAGATTTTCCTCCTTTAAAATTGGGTGCGTCTTATTTCCCGGAGCGTCTTATAGGGCGAAAAATACGGTAATTATCTTCCACAGATATGTTTACAGTGTTGTCAGGATTTCAGTATGCACCCATGATACTGACAATGTACATTGTGGGTGTGGGATGAAGCACTTTGGCTGTTTATTGGTTTGAACATCTGCCCCCACCCCAACTGCACCATTTCCTGATACTCGGTGATGTCTCACCACGCCGGTGAGTTTTTATTGCTTAAATCTCCAGCACCCCACCAGTCACTTTTTTATTCTGTATTTGTATTGGTTGTGTAAGACTTTGTCACAATTTATTTTTCATTCTTATTAACAGCACGGGTGCAATTTATTTTCCTCTCGGGCAATGGAGGTAGCTGGGAGTGAGGGCAACTCTGGTCCGCGCTGATAAGCTGCTGCTCACACCCAGGTCTGCTGGAGGGACCAGATTTGCCAGGAAGACATTGTCCACCATGTCACACGTCCCCAAACACATGCAAAGGCAGACACCGCACACTCATTTTATCACTAGTGAGAATATAAACAAGATTTTGACACCGGCGGAAGTTTTTGAAACTGGGTCTTGGAACGCAAAGAATCAGCAAACAGTCAACAGCTGCGATTCGAAGATGTGAAATGGAAACAAGGAAATTTCAGAGGCGAGAAAAACAAGTGAAGACAGAAATGAAGCCAACTGTTCATTATACCATAATACTAATATAATCTGATGAACTAACACCAGGCGAGAGAGCTCAGCACAATGTGTTTCATCATTTATTATTCTTTGTTGGCATTTCTCTTTCTCTGAGTTTAAGAGTCAAACAGAACGTGGAATATTCAACAACGAAGATAAAACCGAAATTATAAATATAGATTATGATCATACTTTTCTTGATGTAGTTCAGTTTGACGTCACACATTTTGACTCATTTATTGTATTATATGGCATCATTAAACTAGATAACTGATTTTACTTTATGTATTATCATTTCTTTCAGAAATTCAGGTTTAAAGTCAAATGTTGCAGGTGAAGGAAGCCCGTGTTCTGTCATCTCAGGACAAGACGCCATTAGAAATAAGTTAGTTCATTTATATTGTGAGCCGCAGTAGGTTTTCCTCAACTACCACTCAAAATTTTGGACACACTTTTTCATTTATAGTTTTAATAGTTTTGCTTTCTCACTGAATGCATCCGAACTATGATTGAACCCAACGTGTAGCAAACACAAAAGTGTGAATGTAAACACAAAACTCAAAAGTGTGCAGGTCTTGATGCATGCTCAATCATCCATCCCAGTGGGAAAAACATTTTGTCACTCATCCAAGACCACTGATCCTTCTCTAAGAAGTCACATGGACGTCCAGATGAACAGAATCAACTTTTGGGATTTCCTTACCTGGATGATTGAGCATGCATCAAGATATTTTAACCCACTTTGGCAAGGACTGCCTAAAGCTAGCCGTGGCTGATTAAGATGGCTGATTGCACGAACCACATGAGATTCAGCGTCAGATGCAGACAAAACCCAATTATTCCTAAAAGTCTGCAAATGAGCTCCTCAGTTAAAGGCCTCCGAGCAACACAAATCCTCCAGAAGGCACAGCACCAACTGCTCAATGCACCGGTGAAACAAACAAATTTTACCATTGGTGTGCTAAAATCTAAAGAAGAGTGGATCTGACAGAAACTTACGATTCTTCTAGATGAGAATACTCTTCAAAAAGTGTTTGAATTCACTGAGAAGCCTCGTCTGGCACAGCAGGAGAAGTCAGAGACCAGGCACCAAAGAAGGTTTGACTGTGTCAGAAACCACAGCAAAATACAGAGAGTGTCCTCAGCGGCCAGCATAAAGAAGGATCGAGGATGGGGACAAATGGGCGAAAAATTTGTCTGACAGACAACTCACCCAAGCAGAGAAAAACATCCTTGCAAAAGGGTTGAACTTTGCTGTGACGCCAAGACAAATCCCACTAGTGGAAGTGATCAGAGCCACAGAAACAGCAATCGAAACAACAACATTGCGGACGTGGAAGCAGAGCAACTACAGACGAAGGTTTCAGCCTGTCTCAGCAATGCAAAGCCCCCAGCAGCCAACATCAGCATGGAGGAGAGGAAGGCACTCACATCACTTAGTAATGACAACATCATCATCCTTGCGGTAGGTGCACGGTTTTGTGGAACCAGAAAGACTATCATGAGAAATTTTGTCTCTGCTCACACTGCGGACAAAAATACTTATGAGACCCAGGAAGTGGTTACAGGACGAGGGTGATAGATGGTCTGGAGCAGTTAGAACATGACAATGCTATTGACCGGACCTCACACCTCAGGCTACACCAGGGGAAGCTACACCAAGTCTGTATGGTTCACCAAAGATACATAAACAGGGTGTGCCTTTAAGACCAGTTGTCTGTAGGATCAACTCGATCACCTATAACATTTCTGAGTATCAGGAGAAAATACTACATGTCTTTATCTCAACTCGGCTTGTCATGGTCTGGAGTCTGATGACTCCATGTTTATGTTTTGTGTTTATTGATATTCAGAGTTTTCAGGTTTTTTGTTATTTTTTACGGTGTTTAGGAGTTCTTTGTGCTTCCCTTGTGTTTCTTGTGTTCATGTCATTTTACTTTGATGGTCCCGTGTCTCATGTCAGCATGTTTTGTTTTGTTTCCCCTTGTCTTGTTTGATAACTCCCGGCTGTGCTCTCCTCCTGTGTCCCATTCCCTTGTTGTCCCTCAGTGTATTTTAGCCCTGTGTTTCTCTCTGTCAGTGTTGCGTCGTCCCCTCATCATGCCGTGTGTGTCTCCTCCCGTGCTCCCTCTGTCCCTAGTTTCCAGGTTCCCAGTGTTTTTGTTATTAGTGTTCAGTCGCTAGTTTTGTTTCGCTTTTGCAAGTTTATTTTTTGTGTAAATTGTGCTATACTGTTTGGGTGCCGCACAGCTGTACTTGACAATGTTGCCTTTAAATATTAGACAGCCATCTTTGCTTGCTGCTTTTAAGTCTCTTTTGAAAATACTATTTTTTTTTTCAATAGTGTTTGGACCGGTGTGAGTTGATATGCTTTTTATGCTTTTATGTGAGTGTTTTAATGTGAATGGTTTTATCTTTTGTTTTATTTCTTATTTTGGTTTTGTTTTTGCAGTTTGAGCAAACTTTCTGTTTGTGAAATGTGCTCTATAAATAAATTGGACTTGGATTTGGATTCCAGTCACTGAAGCATTGGAGGTAGTTTGTAAGAGATTACAGGATGACCCCAACCTCAACAACAGGACGACTCTCAGCACCAACTAAGGTTGTCTTCGTTCAACCCATTTTACATACAAGGGTCAGCAGTACAGGTAGAAACATGGGTGTGCCATGGGGTCCCCAGTTTCACCCAAGAAGTGGAAAAGAGGGCTTTGTTATACTACCCTGGAACACCACCAAGTCATTGGTTCAGGTATGTGGATGACGCTGGGTGAAAATCAAATCTCAGGATGTACCACAATTCACTGATCACATTAACTCGGTGGACAAACACATCAAATTCACCAGGGAGGATATGAAGAGTGGCAGGTTAGCCTTCTTAGACTGTGAGGTTTCCATCAGTGATGGGGGACATCTGAAAGCTGATGTGTACCGTAAACCTACGGATCAGTATTTAAGGTCTGACTCTCATCATCCACTGGAGCACAAACGGGGTGTCATCAGGACGCTACAACACTGAGCGAACACCATCCCCACAGACACAGCAGCAGGGAAGCAGAAGAACAGAAGAAGAAGGCCCTGAGGAAATGTGCTGATCCCAGCTGGACATGTGTCAAAGCTGGGGGGGCACCTAAAGAAAGGTCCAGCTGAACCAGGAGAGAAGGACAACCGCTGCCTAAGATAAAACCTGTAGTGATCCCGTCTGTGTCAGGAGTATCAGGACAGCTGAGAGGCATTTTCTCTTAACACCACATCTCTGGGGCTTTTAAACCCCAAAATACGTTTCACAAAAGTTTGGTCCACCCCAGGATTAGGTCCCGTGACACAAACAGAGTAATATAGTGTACACTGTTAAGTACCAGGAGGATTAATATGATTTATACATCGGGGAAACCGAACAACTTCTGACTAAGCAAATGGGACAACACAGAAGAGCTAACTTGTCAGGCCAGGACCACACAGTCTATTTATACCTACACGTCTTCGCCCTTTTGCCTTCACTCTGCTGTCCACCTCACCCCAAAAGTCTTGACTGGGTTTAGGTCAGGCAACGGTGGAGGTCAGGCCATCTGGTGCAGCACTCCATCACTCTCCTTGTTGGTCAAATAGTCCTTACACAGCCTGGAGGTGTGTTTGGTGTCATTGGCCTGTTGAAAAGTAAATGATGGTCCAACTAAACACAAACCGAATGGGATGGCATGTCACTGCAGGCTGTTGCTGCAGCCTGGCACTGCCTTTTCCTTTGGGGGGTGGGGTAAAATAATATTGTTCATAGTCAGTATGAGAAAATCATATTTTTTATCCAATAGTCACTGTGAGAAAGGTTTTTACTCTTAACTACTGAAATGAAGATTTCTGGGTTTTTTGTGTTTTGCTGTATTTTGTATATGCTGAGGAGGCCAGTGTGCCAGTGGAATGATAAGGGAGAAAAACTATATCTTGCAGAGAAAGCAGAAGCAAAGTGAAAGAAGCACTTTATAGACAGTGTCTTTGCAGACAACCCAGCTTCTCCCACTGTGTCCACTGTAGAAGACAACCACTCTGGTCCTGTTGCTACCATTAGGGAGAGAGCATCATTATTCACAGAACACCAAGTCTGCTGCTCTGCCCGCTGGTGCTAGGATATCATCCTGTCCCACCTTTACTTTCTACAGCTGAGCTGGCAACCAGCCCCTTATAATGGGAGAGACAAACTGAGGGGGCAAGGGACAGTGAGAGAATAGAAAAAAATAAAAAAATATCCACTGGATCGCCTGTTGAAGCAAACCCAAAAAAAGCAAAAGAAAACAAGTAAAAGCAACACAGAGCAACACAATATGGGGACCACAGCAGGCGGTTGGATGTACCCGTACCTGGATCCCTCCTTTGAGCATCTTTGATGGGACTCTCTATCTCCCATGTGAGTGATGCGACAACGCAAGCAGCAGGTAGGATGGTCTCATCTCTTTTGGTAGCATCCCTCTGCGACATTGATGGGAGAGGGCATCAGGTTTCATGTTTTGGGAGCCTGGACGGTAAGTAATGGTTACTGAATCCTGTGAAAAACAGTGCCCACCTGGAGTGTCGAGAGTTAAGGCGTTTTGCTGTCTGTAGGTTTGAGGTTCTTATGGTCTGTCCATATGACCAGGGGCTGCTCCGATCCCTCGAGCCAGTGTCTCCACTCCTCGAAGGCCATTTTAATGGCTGGCAAACGCTCTGTTTCCCACGCCATAGTTCTGCTTCCCCTGCATGAGACGACGAGAAAAATAGGCACAGGGGTGAAGCTTACCCCCTGAGCGCTGCGACAGCACCGCTCCAACTCCTGAATCCAATGCGTCTACTTCATAACGAACGACTGGGATAGGTCAGGCTGCACCAAACCTCCGTGTAAGCTGATCGAAGGCCTGCTGTGATGCTGAAGACCACTGAAAGAGAACCTTAGGAGAGGTTAAATACACGTTAGGGGTTGAGCAATGCGACTGAAATGGCTATAAAAATGAGCAAAGCCCAGGACCCTCTGCACAGCTTAGCTGTCTGGGGCTCTGGCCACTCGACTTTTGCCGGATCTGCACGTAGGTGGCCTCGCTCTACAATGTATCCCAAAAAGGCGACTGATGGCACGTGAAACTCACATTTCTCTCACTTTACAAAAAGCCGATTCTCCAGTAGCCAGTAATCTGACGAACATGCTTCACGTGGTCAGCCTCAGAAATCAAGATGTCGTCGGGGTACACAAAAACGAAGTGACTCAAAAAATCTCTCAAAACATCATTCACTAATGCCTGAAACATGGCAGGTGTGTTGGGGAGGCTGAACAGCATGACTAAATACTTGAAATGTCCAAGGTGAGTATTGAACGCCATTTTCCATTCATCCCTCTGTCTTATTGGAGATGTGCAAAAAATATATATATTCCTTACGATTGGGGGCGACGGGAACGCCGTGTGTCGCAAAGTCCGAAATCGCTCATGTACTGTGTAATTATATTTGTGGACCAGGGCCAGTTGCCCTGAGTTCCTGCTGTATTGAGCCGGTTCATTTCTTTCTTTAGTCTCAAGTTGAGGTCACCCCCAAGCACAAGTGAGCAATCTGGATGTTCAGAGAGTGCACTAAAAAACGCATAGATACGCCCAATCCATAACTTTTTGTTAAGTATAGATAATTTAATGATTAGGAGTCTACCCTCCGAATCTTTAACAGTGTTGAGTACTGTGAAATTAATACTTTTAAGTATTCAAATTGCTACTCCCCAACTGAAACTGTTATGGTCTGTGCAGGAAGTGTTTTCTGGATGGCTCAACAGCGTTGAACCTGAACTCCATCCACAGCCAATTACAGGAGGATTACTGTGTACTGCTCCTTGCCAGTGCGTCCAGTCGCTCTTAGTGGTTAGTCTCACCTGTACACGTCTCTCTTTTTGGTTTGGCTCCTGTCTTATTCTGCTCCCCTCTGCCCAGGTCTCTGCTTCGTTCGCTGGAGTTACCACCTGCAGGTCCACCTGCAGGTCCTCCTGGCCGTCCAGCATGCTGGAAAACTTCCCCTTTGCTCCATCTCTCTACGCTGGGCATGCATCATTCTCAGAGACTCCTCTCATCCTGCCAATAAACTCTTCCAGCCCCTCCCCTCCGGAAGACGCCGCAGGACCCTACAGACTTAAACCAGCAGGTGTAGGAACAGCTTCTTCCCCACAGTTTTCATCCTACTGAACTCAGCTCCCCGCTGGACCTTTCTATCCATACTCACTTAATCCTTCTACACTCCTCCTCCCCCCTATCCCCCCAATGACCATGATCATGTCTGTCACTCATTCTCAACATTCACATAGTCTCTGCTATGGTGCATACTCTGTTCACTATTATAGTCTGCTCAGAGCACTACGCTTCCACTACTGTACATATATTCATAGAACTCTGTAGATCTGTTTACCACACTCCGGTACATCTGTATATATGTAGCACATCTGTATATATGTAGCACATCTGTATATATGTAGCACATCTGTATATATGTAGCACATTTGTTCATAGTACATCTGTATGTCTGCCCATCTTTATAGCAATATAGAACATCTGTAAGCTATACAGATGTTCTATATATCTGTACATATGTTTACAGCTGTACATTTGTCTGTAGTTCATCTGTATATTTGCTCTCTACTTAACTTATCTGTATTAGATGCAAACTGTATTTTGTTACTCTGTATTTATATTTTTATAAAGTTGACTCCTAATCCTAACGTCTCTATGTTGACAAGAACCTGCTGTTATTATACGCCCAAGGGCAAACACCCAGTTCTGTCTGAAACTGTGTTGTGTAAGCATGCAGTAATTTACCTTCAACACTCAGCTCGTTCTAATCCTCTTAGTTAACCCTTCTCACCATGGGTTACAGCTTGTATCCTTCTATCGACAACAGACAATCCAACAAAGGCCTGAGGAAGACAGAGACAATATTTACACTGAAGGGTGACGAGGGAAATGTATGGCGTTATTTTTGTGCTGCTGTTCTGAGCGCACGTAAAAAAAAAATTGTGCAAATGTTACATGTTGAGGAGAAAATTATTTTGAGGGAACAAAAGTTTAATTTGAGCGAACGAAATTCATTGCTGTGTGCAAGAAATGTCCTTCAGTGTTTGCGATGATCCACACACACACACAATAACACACACACACACAATAACAGCCCCTCTCGCTCAGTTGTGGGCATTTGCATCAGTGTGTCGCTCCTGCTCTCAACATCTCTGCTCTGCTTTAAAGACACGTCAATTTAACCAGATGTGAGCAGATGTTTCATGTGTTGTCCTGGCCGAGTTCCATTCTCCACACTGACTTATACTAACTTTATACTCCACAGCCACTGTGGATCAGTCACACACGGTTATTTACTTTAAATCCATCACAGTACAGCAAAGTAACCTGTTTATCCTACACTAACCTGCAGAGGATTTTCATCCAACCTTTAGATAACATAGTCTGCCTCAGCTTGTTTGCCAGCATATTTCACAATATGAAAAAAAAAGTCATATGTAGAGACACAATATCACATTTAGAATAGAATAAAATAGAATAGAATTATTGTTTTATTGTACATGTTTGAAATTATATAAATTATTATCTAAAAACTTGAGAACTTATATGTAAGCTTAACATTTCCAGTTTAACAAATCCCACTGAGCAGTCCTTACCTTTAAATCTAACCTCTCTTCTTCCTCTCCTGTCCTGTCTTTCTTCTATTTCTCCATCTCTGAGTGAAGTCACTTTTCTTTATTTTCTCTTTCTGTGAAATACAGCAGCTGGACCTTTAGTTAGCGGCACACTGTGCAACAAAGCACACGCAAACAGTTTGTGTGTTTGCTGATGTTTGTTGAGCTGTTACAAACGCTGCATTTGAAATTACCTGACCCTCAAAAAATGTCACTCCCTCTATGCTTGCTCTTCTTTTGTCACACGAGCTAGATGCTGAAGTACTGCAACTGCAACCCACACACATTTATATTTATTTATTCTTTTTGAAACACTGCCTGGTGTTGAATAAACGGATGGGATTGCCTCTCATGTGTTACTGTTCAGGCTCAAATCAGTTTGATGTTTGAAAACTCGACATGATGTAATAATCCCTATTTTGTTCTAAATAATACACGCAATCTGATTTATTTACTAACTGCTATTAAATGTATAGCATTAATAATTAACACTATCAATGATTTTTATGCATCATTATTTTTTTGTGCAGTAACAGAAAAACTGACAAAAACTCCACCCAGCTTGTTCGTGGCCAAAAATGGACTCCTCCTGTTTACGTTCACAAAATGCTATAAAATGAATATATATGAAAAACATTTTTCTACTTTGATCAACTTGATTTTTTAAATTAGCACCAGTCTTAGTCATGAAAACCCAAATTTTATTCAAATTCAGATTTTTTTTTACTTTAAATGCCAGTTAGGTTAAGTATTACCAATAACACTCTGAATACAATACAATACAATACAATACAGAGGCATTGTATTCCCAGACATCCAGGAGATTGGAGAAAAGAAGCCAGCAGCCAGCAGCTAGTTTTCCTTCAACAACGCGAGGTGCCAACATCCTGTCTAGGTTATCCAAACTGTATTTGTGGCTATTGGAATCCAGGATTGCTTCTTCCTTCCAGGCTTCCTTTATTCCCCATCACTGACCGCTGGTTCCCTGTGTGTTGTGCTCAAAAGAAGCACAACAAACGTAACATGCCTGTTTTGAAAATATAAGGAGTAGAAAGTACAGATATTTGTTTTAAAATGTGGAGACTAAAAGTAAAAAGTAAAAAAAAAAAAAAAGACACTCAATTAAAGTACCTGAAAATTCTACTTAAGTACATTAACAAAGTATTTGTATTTCCCACCTCTGAATACATGTATGTGAATAAGGAACAGGGCACAAGAGAGGTGAAGAAGTGTCACGGTCATTTGAGTTTGGTTCAGTTTTTTGATCTTTGATTTCATCATTGTTATCACTATTGGTGTTTAGGTGTATTTCTCAGCATTTCTAGCTCTCTAGCTCTTTGTTTTGTTATGTGGTAATCCGATGTGCTCTACTCTGTGCCCTCCTGCCCCACGTTTCAGGTTCCTATGTGCTCTGTGTTAAGTTTACATATGTCTTGAGTTCAGTCAGTGTGTTTCCTGTTTTACTTGGATGGTCCGTGTCTCATGTCAGTGTTTCTAGTTTTGTCTCCCTTTGTTTTGTTTAGTCTGATTTCTCCCAGCTGTGTTTCCCTCCTGTTTCCCATTCCCTGATTACTTCAGTGTGCGTTTAAGCCCTGTGCTTTCCTTGCCCTGTGTTGTGCAGTACCCTCATGCTGTGTGTGTCTCTGTATGTTTCTATTTGTTCATTCTAGTTTGGTATTTTTCCCCTTTGAGCAAATAAAGCTGTTTTTGAGTTCAAGTCCTGTTTGTGTGAAGTCTGCGTTTTGGGTCCTTCTCCTGCCTGCACACAGCCGGATCATGACAAGAAGAGAGTGCAGGCAAGGTGAAGTGGGTGAAGACGAGTGACGGGATCATTTGTAACAGAAGAATAATACCAAGAGTGAAAGGGAAGATTTGCAAGATGGTACTGAGACCTGCTCTAATGTGTGGTTTGGAGATGGTGTTAGTAGCAAAAAGGCAGGAGGCAGAACTGGAGTTGAAGATGTGTGACCAGAATGGACAGGGTTGGAAAGCATATTGGTTTGAGAGGCAAGGTTGGAATTGCTTGGATATGTGCAGACGAAGGATGGTGGATATATTGGACAAAGGGGGATGGATACGGAGCTGCCACGAATGAGGAAAAGAGGAATAGCGCAGAGAAGATTCCTGGATGTAATGAAGGAGGACATGACGAAGGTTGATGCTAAAAGAAGGGTACAACAGAAGCAGGTGACCAGCTGTGGCGACCCCTAAAGGGAGCATCTGAAAAAAGAAAAAGCAGCCAAGTTTTCAGATAATGCGTCACGTTTTTCCATTCAGTTTCGAAACTAGAGTAAGCACTGCTATAAGTAAGTTTAAGGCTTAATTGTTGTTTGCCAAGGATCCCTTTCTTCTCCAGGATCTTCGTGTCAGTGGTGATTCGTGGCAACAGGCAAACGTGGATGAGTGGAGCTGGTGGGCGTGTGAGCAGATGAGTTCTTTCCAAGAGGCAAACTCCAGCCCTGAAATACCCTGCACACGATGAGCTGATCTGATACAGGCGTGATTAGAAACTCTACCCACAGGCAGATCGAGCACCTGGTGCCAACCTCACGCCTGTGGCTAAATAACAAAAGTGAAACACAAACACACATCCTCAGCATGAAGGGTATCGTCTCTAAGTTAGAGGATCAGTTATTTTTCTTTTTTTTTCTTTTGTTTTATTTTTCTATACTTAGAATTTTATTGCATGACAATCTTTTTCATTCTTATTATGGAGGGAGGCCTGAAACAACAACATGGATCTAGTCACTTGTTACACTACTCACTTCACTCTTCACATGTGTTTATGTGTGACCTATTTTGTAATAGATTAGCTTTTCCCTGCATGCCAGTTTTCTGAGTGACGATGCTGGGTCTGGAAAAGGTTAGTCAGAATTAACTTTGGTTCATTTTAGAATGAATTAGCTGAAATTAACTAGTTTAAATTGTATTATTTGTTCAGAGCCCTCTTCTGCACAGAGTCCTCGATCTTCTGAAGTCTGTCAGACAGTATTAAACAGTAACATGTTTTATTCTATATTCATCAAAGTGAATTATCAGATTCATTTAAAAGAGAGATAAAAAATATTACCTCCTTAAATACAATTTGTACTACATGCCTCACAAGTAATTGGTCACCAGTGAACATTTTATTCATTAAGAAATCATCAGACACTTCCAGTGGGACAGTAATACAGTCCTACATTTCTCCAGGTCCAAAAGAAGATGTCAAGGCAGCCTCATGAAAGAGAAATGCAGAACATGGTGCCACCTTATTTACACCACATGGATGAATGTTCCAATTTAAATGCAAAGTCCTGAGGTGGAAGGAGGTTGTAGATCACACTGACATTTTGGGACATTTTACCTCAAGATTTATAAATAACATCCAAATGTAATTACTCCTCTTCAAATGAGTTTTTAAAGCTTACTTGTCATGGCATATCCTTATAGTAGTGTTTTGATTGCCTACAGTCTGTGTTATTCTTACTCTGTGTAATTACTTCTGTCCTCATCAAGAAAATCGATGACTGAGCAGGACACTTTCTCAAGATTTCAGCTTTCTCCAATGTGGTTCTAAACTATGGAGGGCCTCGGGTGCCAAAATTAATGAAATAAATACAAAATTAAATAATTAATTAAATGTGTCCTTAATTAAAATTGGAGGTAATTCATTAGACACGTTTTAATTATTTTAATTTCAATTCATTTCATTTAAAACATGTAATTTTTATTGATTAATGACTCATTTTTAAAAACTATTTAATGAATTAATATTGGCACTCTTGGCCTCACCAGAGTCAGCGGGCAGAGTTAACACTGTCACTGCAGCTTGTCAATAGACTTACATCTGATTGGTTGCCATGCAGTCTGAGCAGGACATCGTAAATAATCGATTGTCGTGTGTGATGGGCTTGGAGCAGCCACGTATTACGGTATGCAGCAATGGTGGTGGACTCTAAACTGTAAGAAATATTTTGGAATACCTTGTTTGGATGTCACCAAATACGCTTTTAATATTTTTGGAAATTTCTGGCCAGTTTGTCAAGATAGAACCTATCTGCAATAGTACTCCAGGTTTTTTGGAGATGTTGTCTTTACTCTCTATCCATCCATCCATCCATCCATCCATCCATCCATCCATCCATCCATCCATCCATCCATCCATCCATCCAGTCATCCATCCATCCATCCATCCATCCAGTCATCCATCCATTCATCCAGTCATCCATCCATCCATCCATCCATCCATCCATGCATCCATGCATCCATCCATCCATCCATCCATCCATCCATCCATCCATCCATCCATCCATCCATCCATCCATCCATCCATCCATCCATCCATCCATCCATCCATCCATCCATCCATCCATCCATTCATCCATCCA
>VURO01046678.1:0-16558 GCA_015108175.1 Pelvicachromis taeniatus | reverse complement strand
CGGTAGCTAGCCGGGGTTCAAGGCTCAGTATAGCCGGTGAGAACACCGGACTCCCGGCAAAACGTTTTCAAACCCACCGCCGTCTTTCGCTACTCAGGTTAAACATGATATATAAGTCACTTAGATAACTTAAAAATGTTATTGTTTGGCTTTTTTTTTGTATTTTATTTGTTCCTGAGTAAATGGGTTTGGCTGAGATTAAAGTTATAGTTTTCACACAGCACACACAATATACTCCGGTGTCCTGTTTTATTTTAGATAGCAAGGAGCAGACGGCTGAGTTTATTAAACTTCACCGAAACAATCTGCAGATTTCATTAAAATTTAATAAACTATCATCTTGTCTTTATTTTTAGTTAGCACATACCTTAAACACTAAAAGCTGTAAGCTAATGATAGTTATATAAGAGCAGATGCATGCTGGTGCAATAAGCTGTACGTTATATGTCCAATGGATGCATGATCTGATTAGTCGACTAATCGCAAAAATAATTGGTGACTAGTCGACTATCAAAATAATCGTTTGTGGCAGCCCTACTGTGCATAATGATCAGAAACAAGCAGAGAATGAGAGAAAGTGCAGTGGTGAGGAACATTTAATAGTATGAGGCTAACATTTAATAATATGCAGCGTGCAGTGAAGCACTGGTTGCTGCTTTAGCGTCTGTGGATCGAACGGTTCATGGAAAAAAAAAATATCTGTCCCGTTCGGTAGCGTATAAACGCCAGTCATTTCAGTCCTTATGTTCTCTCATACACAACAGCTCTTAAAGATGCCAGAATCATTGTATTTTAGGAAAGAGATAAACTATTCTTTTCGTTAATATGTGACAGAGAATAACTATTTATGTACTTGGCACGAATTTAAGAAAATAAATTTAAACATTGCTTTGGCAAAAAAATGAAAAGAATTTCTGTTTTGTGAACCTTGCAGCCCTAGTAGCCTCACAGAGAAGAGGTCCTGGGTTTGAATCCACTGGCCATGTTCTCTCTGCCTGTCCACATACTCCAGCTTCATCCCACAGTCAAAGACATACATGTTAGGGTAATTGGTGATTCGAAATTGGCCATAGACGTGAATGAGTATGAAAGGTTCTCTATCTGTGATAGACTGGCAACCTGCCCAGCATGCACTCTGCCTATCACCCTATTAAAAGCTGGGATAGGTTTCTGACGCTCTACTGCAGGAGAAGACAGGTGGATGGATGCATGCTCTCTCTTTGATGCCAACTATTTTTTTAATTTTTGGGAACCATGGAACATTAATTATTGTTTGCTTGCATTACTTGCATTATTGACTGTCTTCCCTGGCCTCAAAGCCTCCACTCAGAGCTTCAGCAAAATATTTTTGTGTGGAAAAAAAAAATAAAGCAGGGAAAAGAAATGGAAAGGGGATTACAGTGGGTGGCCTACAACATAACACTGTATCATAACACAGCTCAGCCTTTCTTACTAGATCAAACTTCCTATGGAGGCATAAAAGAATAGCAGGAAAACATCTCCTGGCTGCATGGAAAGCTTTTGTCCTCACTCTCCTTAGGAACACATGCAGTTTTCTTTTCATCTTCATGTGAAACTAAATCTTAGATGTTCTTCACAAACAGTGATTGTGTCCCACTCAAAGTCAAAAAACTCAAAGTCAAAAAACAATACACAAACCACACTTTAGCTTTTCAGTATAAAAACGTTACTCGAAATATGATTTACATTAGTATAGTATTAGTAGGAGAGACGACCAGTTTACCAAAAGTAAGAATAAAGTTAGATTTTGAGTATAAAACCAACCACACAAAGTCACTTTATTTCTTTCACACTGCTACCGATGGCATTTATCTTACTCCACGCCATTCACGATTAGGGTTCCTGGATGCTGAAGGATATCTGAATCTGGATTATATTTTTTTGAGGTAAAGCAAGACTGTCTCCCCCAATTTTTCTTGTTCCAACTTTTTAAGCATTTATCTCACAACAGTGAGATAAATAGTCTCCCAGACCTGCATAAAGCACCACCTCTACTTAAGAGACAAAAACCGAACCAAACTTCTAGCCTCCATGCTCACAGCTGAAAAACTGATAACTGTAAATGTGGGGTTACCCAGTTTATAGAGAGTCTCTCCTGATGTGAGTTCAGTCAGCTGAACGTCGCTGATCTGACCTCCGTGAAGGACTTCTGGTGCTGACGAGGGCCGAGCTGCGATCCTGCTGCCTCTCTCTGAAGCACTCCTTTTCCCTTTAACACTTCCTGTACTCCTGATCACATCTGCCATGGATGACAAGAAGGAAAAGAAAACCAGTCACACTGTGAGAAGTGCCTGATCACATTTTACAATTAATCCTTTACCTTGTTTGCTGTAAACCAGGAAAGGGGACCCATTATTACTTTCTTTATTTTCTTCCTATATATGCTATTACAATAGCAAACTCTCATATTAAACACAATTAAACTGTGAGAAATTGAATTTTTTTTTAACTTGCATTCATTAGTGGAGATAAACTATGTTTAGATTAATGTAATTTTCCCCTAAATTAAGACAAAGTAAGACATATTAAGTGTCAGGAATCAATAGGAAAACAGTAACAGTGGTTGGGCATCTGACCAACTTCTAATGTCCAAGAATTGGTCTCAAATTATTACGGCGAACAATTCAACACAGGAAATGTGCACAAAATTAAACACTCTTCTCACAACATAACATCACCTCCTATTATGTCTTTTTTGGGCTTCAACAGAAACTATTTTTACCTTCAATCTATTTCAGCAAAATGTCTGATTAATATTTTTTCCAAAGAGTATAAATAAATATTGAGTACAATAGGAAAAGTTTCTTTTATGATTTAGGCCGTTATGATTCACTGATTTTTACAAGTTGACCAAAAAAAGGTTCACTCATTCAAAGAATCGTCTCAAAACAGCTTCTGTTGATAAGAGTTGCATTTAAAAAGGCCTTGAATTTTTATTTTATTGCGCTCTGTGAAACATTATTATAAGCAAGAACCTTTTTGCATTTCGATGAATACATTGAGCTCATTGTTAAAGTATTACAATATGAAACTGGAACCTCACATAATGCCCAGAAACTTTGGTGCTGTTGTACTCAGGTCGTGTACTCGGGTCCGTTAATCACAGTGATGATTCATGTGTTTTTGACTAATAGTAAATTCTACTGTGTAGGTTTTAAGTGATCTTTTATTTATTATTAGTTCTTGGTCTTAATTGATTTTACTGGACCGCTATTAAGCACATAATCTTATTCCTATTCTTTCTCTTGGTTTTAATTTAAGGTTTTTTAATCGTTCGTTCTGGTTTATTGCTGGTTATCTGATCTGTCTTACTAAATTTCTCTTTCTCATTATTTTCGTCTTACATTACATTTTTTAGGCAAGTGCCTAACTTTTATACTTTGAAATGACCTTGAGTGCAGTCACATGCATTTTAACATGCAGTCCTGCAGGAGAGCTTCTGGGAAATCAACTCACCACTCTCTTCTCCTCCAAGGTCCCACACCTGCAGGTCGGGGCTCAGCCCGTCATTGGTCACAGCACACCTGCGAAATAACAGAACATTTCCCATCAGATCTAAAGAGCTACGCAATCACCAACTCACTCCACCTACAACAACTACAAAACACCGACCCTCCACACTGTGCATCACACCGTGATATACCTCTTCTGGTGCAGTGATTTGTTAAAGTTAATTATTGTCATTATCAGCTCATCTTCTGACTGTTTTCATAAGTAATTTCTTGGTCTAAACAAGTTTAATAAAATTATGACAACTTTCAGACAACCGAAGAATTGGACGTCCAGAATTTAGGCCTAAAACCTTTAAATGGTTCATCAATAGTCTGAATTGCTCTTGACTGACCTTGTGTACTTTTATAAATCAGCTAATTGTTTCCATCTGCTAATGTGTAAAACTATTCATTTGAAAGCAAAGCATTGGCTTATTACAATTGTTGCAATAAATGTTAATTGTATAAACTAAAACAGTAAATACACTTAATTTTAAACATGTTTCAAAGTCAGTCACAACACTAAAAATCAGCACAATAATAAATGCACCCAAAATGTTAAATAGGTGATAGATAGTAATTATAAACTGTAGAAAATATAAAGAGTAACTGAATTTCTCATTTCTGTGCTCTAGCCTTGCTGGATGCTTTTCAGTAAGCTTTTTTTTGAAGGAGACCTCTTTTCATTCATTAATCCCACAAAAGAAGCTTTGAAAACAAAGTTTGGTGGAGGAAAAGGCATCACATGGATTAGAGAACCGTGGAAAGAGTGAAGCAAGTTTCTCTCCCTGAAGCGGGTCAGAACCAGTGTTTGGCGAAACAAAGTAACAGTACTCCAATTACTTTTTTGTGAATAATCTGCTGATTTTTGCAGTTTAAATAATCAGCTAAATACTTCTCAAATAATTAATCAAAAATGTTATATTTTCCTGCTTCTGAACAAAACCCTGAAGCGTCTGCAAAGTTTCTGTCTCTCCCTGATTCCTCTGGACACAGCCGTGGGCTTGTGAAATGCTGCATTTATTATTGGCAAGGAGTTAATTTTCTCCGCAGATAAGGCTGTAATCTAATAGATTACCTTATAATGGAAGTAAATTGTAGACTGTAGTTAACCGAGTTGTTTCATTAACTCTCCAAATTGTATAGTTGTACAAAGTGTATAATCCTACCTATGGTAGCCACTGTAGAGCAGACATGTGTTCGTCAGCCAAGAGAGATCAGAAACATTGGATGTAGACTGTACCCCATGTTTGTACTGGCTCCGCCCCAGAGTTTTTGCCTCTCTCAGGAAGGCTGTCAGTCCACTGTTTGTTTCATGCTATTGGCTACTGTTACTCTTACCTGGTGTTAGATTCACTTCAAAGACATTTTTGCTAATATTAACTTATAACCAGCTGCTGTTGTTGTGTTAAAGCCCTGACTTCAGTTCGGGAGATGATGCTTGAGGTGAGGAGAAAGAGGATGACTTGTTATTAAGATGCCAGTCTCATTGTCTCTTCCCTTCCTGTTTTCATTGCTTTTGTGAAGATAACACCTTTATCAGGTTATCAAACATATCTTGAGTATGAAGTGCATGAATTTCAATGTCGCTCCACTGCACCGTAGGAATGCCTATGACTATTCTCCTCTGCTTTTGTCACATGCATTAAACAGTTTTAGCCAGAAGTCCTTCCCGGCTGCTGTATTCAAATACAGGGGAGGAGTACGGCGGTCTCCACAAGTTGCAAAACACTCCTGTTGGGAGTTGTATTATGTCTACTTATAAGGACATTATTTTTTTTCTCTCTATTAAATAACCTTAAAAAATGACTGGCTGTACCTTTAATGTAACATGTTACTTATAAGGGTAATTTTATCTAACACTGGTCTGAACTCACCTTGTTCCAGGGATGTGTGTAAGGCTACGAACAGGGCTATCTGTGAAACCACCATGGGAAACTTTGAAATCCCGTTCTGCGCAGAGACTCTGAACACAACAGCAAACAGGAAAAGTTCAGAGTAACATCTGAATCGCCTCCTAGAGAAAAATAAACTCAAGGTTTGGACTAATGTCCTGACTTTTACCTTATTTTCATCAGCAAGAAGTTTCAGTGGCAAGCGAAGTTCCAAAATTTCATTTTTGGACTGACTATAGCCTGCGACACAGACACCTACAAACACACCAAAAACACTGATTAATACAAATAATTTGGCTAATAAATAAAGAGCTGAAAAGCTGTCTCCTATAACATCATCATATTTTAAAATATTAGATCAACTTACTCTTCCCTGACGTCCACTCGAGGACCTGGGTGGGATGTTCAAGCTGATACACATGAAGATCTTTGTACCTGAGGGAAAAAGGCTCATGGATGTCTGTGTAGCGTTTAACATAAAATACAGTGAAACTCAATTTTGACGTGACACACACATGGCTGAGCGCTACAGTCAAAAGTGAAGACGATCCCACTTTATGTGTGTTGCAGTGACTCTAGAAGGTTAAAAGGTATATTGAGTTAAAAAGATTTGTTTTTAAAGTAATTCAGAAAAATATCAATTCACTCTGCCTTAGTTCTATATGCAAACCTTTCGAAAATAGTCCTACAGCTGCATTCCTGATGTTTAATTCAAGTTGTTTGCTGTCTTCTTGCAAATTGTCCATTTTATTGTGCGCCTTCTTCTTTGAATATATTCCTGTTTGGTATTTATTCCTGTTGTTTAACTATTTGGATTTTGTGCACTGTCTCTGTGGAGCACCCAGGATGACAATAAAGGGGTACACTATCCTTGTTTAAAATATAAGCTTTTCAGCCGCGACACCAGACTCCATCCACAATTTATGATATTTAATATTTTCTGTCTACAATATCAACGCGAACATTTGTTTTTACATGCAACTTAATTCCTACAGTCGAGTCGTCACATCATATAATTCGTCTTCATTATAAAACTCGAATTCACTAAATGCATTTTGAAAATTAATCTTTTTACACAGATAACAACTCTTAGACGAGCTGTGGAGGAGATAAAGTTATACAACGTGACATTTTACAGCTGTTTTTTTAGATGGCTAGTTAACAAGTAGTAACAAAAACATAACCTTGACGATTCAAACAAAGTAAGATGTTTGCTCACGTTTTCAGTGACTCGATAAACCAGTCATCTAAAATATCATCAAACTCTGCATCTTCCATCTCTCCTAGCAGCTCACATTACCGCAGGCACGGTGCTGCTCATCCACCACTTCCTGTTTAGTTGTTAATTCTACAGCTTCTTGGCTTCAGGAAAACTACACCGCCACCTGCTGGTCTGGAGGTAGTGGGCCTCAGTCTAAAGTCACACATAGGTGTTAAAGTTTAGATAGAAATAAAAATATCAGCAGTGTCTGTTCTAGCTTAATCTGCTTAACAAACAGATGCAAGAAGTCGATTATCAAGTACATAAGCTCATGCAGCTGACTAGTAGCCTATAGGTTGCTGGTTTGAGTCCCTGTTCAGATGTTGGCATGGACTCCATATGAACTGTTTTTTTACACGATCCCCTGACAAAAATAAGCAAATAAACAAATATCTGACTGAGCTGATATTCAAAGCACTAATTTGGTTTGTTCCATATGCAGCTTTCTACAGACTGATGAACAGAAGTCACTGCAGGAAGTTTAATCTCTTGGTAACACTGGCACAGCTAACACACACACACACACACACACACACACACACACACACACACACACACACACACACACACACACACACACACACACACACAGGCTCTAGCCAAACCCTAAGAACAAAAGCTCTCCACTTGTACATGTGTAATGAAATCAAAATGATTTCTTTAACTTTTCATTTGATATTTTAGGCCAGTGCAGCCAGAGGCGGCCTAAAATATCAACAGACTCTTATTTGTTTCAGGCTTAACGGCAGATGGGGTCTACATACATACAATTAAAAGATGAAAGCACACAAGAATACATTCAAATCACCTGATATTCGCTTCTTAAACTGATTCAATGGAAAACAGTAATTTTAGATATTTGACGGTGCACTTGCAGTTTGTTTTGAAAAACCATTTCGCATTTTGTGTCCCAGCTTGAGGATGTAGCTGTGAGACTGCTTTTCAGTCTCAAATCACTTGTATTTATATAGTGCCAGTTCACAACAAGGTGGCTGATGTTGTGAGTTAAAGACCCTACAGTATTAGTGAGAAAACCACATTAATCGATCTCCCGCCGGAGGAACCAGGTTGTGAGTGGGGCGGCAAAAAAAGAGAGAAGAAGGTGAGCATAAAGAGAGATGAGGTTAAAACAGGGGAAGGTGCTATCATGAGGTTGGTGGTTTGATCCCCAGCTCCTGCAGTCTGCGTTTTGAAGCGTCCTTGAGGAGCTCAAAGCTGCAGAATAAAGTGCAGCAGGGGTGAGCTGCAGTAAAAAGTTCTTTGCTTGAGTAATAAAGGGGTGAATATATATCAGCCCATTTTCCGTTTATTTATAACGCTCAAAGTCTCCAGCATAACAAGAAGGATTTTATGTGTATGGTTGTTCAGTTTCATATACACGGTGCCAGTTCACAAGAGTCATCTCAAGGAGGCCCAAACGAGGGTTTGAAGAGAAACACAGTGGAAGGTCGTGCTTAATATTACGGCACTCTGACATCACATTGATTGCTTGCTACCTTCAGATGGCCACAGAGGCTTAATGAACTGAAGACGTGGCATTTTTTCCAAACAGTACAAAGCAGATGTCGTCAACAGACACTCCTGTTGTTGCTACCTTCATTATAAAATACCACACAGATGAGTGAACTGGAAGTCATAAAAATGCCAACAGTGCGTAACAAGGAAGCAGAGGAAATTACCAAGAGTCTCAGAAGAATATTTTTAAGACAACTTTTGGGATATTTACCATCCTCCAGCCTTTAAGCTGTGCTTCCGGTTACCTTTATCAGACTAACGAATGCAAAATAGCTGAGAGCGGTTAACAGATTTGTATTTTATAAATAAAGCATGGTGTACTGAGGGAATATTCCCCCCTTTAGCAGAGAAACTGAGTAAAAGTTGATTTTGATAATGTGATTAAATGAAGCTGCCAGAAGGAAAACAAACCAAAAACAGATGTTATGTTTGGGGTGCTTGGCGTTTCTAGTTTAAATGATAAAATATTCAAGCCATGAGTGCAGCTAATATTTGTCCTCAGTTTTCTCACGGACAACAGCTGAAACCTCGTCCATCCCACCATGCTCAAAGCCTCATCTCTCCAGCTGTTGTTTGCCTTATTCTCCTCCTCCTCCTCCTCAGCAGCAGTCCTATCGTTCTGCTCCTCCGACTGTCTCACAGCAGAAAATCTGAGTCACATTTCGACCTCCTATTTCTCCTGTCACTCCTTCAGAAACAAGGGAATTCAAATCAGAGTGTGAACAGGACAGTGAAGACGTGCGTGCATGCGTACAGGGCTGCAGGAACTGTTTGCTCTAACAAAATAATCAGTTATTTCAAAGATTTCAGGTAATCATGTCTGAATCCTTGTTTAGAAAGACACTAAATTATTAGTCTGTCAGTGCTTTAGATATGATAAAATGTGTTTTTTAACAAACAAGATGATGCTGACAGATACCGAGGAAAGACAGAGATGGCATTGCATTAAAGTCAAAGAAGTGAGGGTGAAGAAGATGAAGAAGAGCAGACGGTTACTGGGAAAATGGAAAGAGGAAGAGGAACCCCCTGTTCAGTCTGAGCTGAATCAGCAGCTTTCACTTTCCTGTAGACATCACATGCTTTTCTTTCAAACCCAGATGCCACTCTTCTTCTTCCCTTTCTCGCTGTGCCCTTTTTGCCTTCTTTGCCTCTTTTTCTTGCTTTTTCAGTTGTTTCATTTCTTTTTTCTGCTTACTTTTACTTTTGTCATCTTTTTCTTCACTTTCCTTTCTTTCTTCTTTCTCATCTGCTTTCCTTTAGATTATTTCTTTTCCTGACTTTCTTTATCCTGGTCATGTTTCTTATAGTTTCTATGCAAGCATTTCTTTTCTTTTGTCTTTCTGTCACCCCGTCTCTCAGGCTCTCCTAAGGCGTCCTGGATTTTGCTGAATCAAAGTTTTGTCTTTTTTCAGGGTGTACAATAAGCCAATGTGTCCAGGGTTTCACTGCTGCTTTTTACCTCCTCCTAGCAATTGCTAGATGGATTATCAGCCTCTGAACTTGCCCTCCTGCTGGTTGTCAAGCAACTTTTTTTCTTTTCCATCCACCTCCAGCAGTGCAGTCAGCTTCACCCTCCTCTTTGTACAATGATACCATCTCGCTGAGTTTGTCTGTTTTCAGTTCATACTCACGCAGGCTGCTGCACATTGTGAACTTTCTGGCCAGCATCTCTTTGATGCACTGCGTGGCTTCCTTTCTTTCCTCTTTTAATTGGCAATTTTCAGCCTGAGTGGCTTTAAAGGCTTTTTGCACCTCCCTGTTGATATTTTGTGGAGCAGTACTCAAGAATCCTCCTTTGCATATCCAATTGTTTATTTAGTAGAAAGCCACTCAAGCCTCCTGTAGATGGTGTAGGTGGTGTAAATCCTGACTCTGGGAATCATTAAAAGGGCATCTGTATTGTTTGGACAGTTGGGCTTTTTCTGATGGTGCAAAAGCCAGCGGGAAACAAAAGTAAAATCTGGGGTGTATATCTGACTTGTTAAGTTTCTTTTAATTTTTTTAAGCTTCTACATTTTACTCAGCAGCGGCAACTGAACACTGAGTTTCATGACTCAGTAAAACACTCACACGTCACTAAACACATTTAACATGCTTTCAACAAAGAGCAGCCTGTTTCACAATAGCTGTCACTGCTGAGTCTATCACACCACAGAGATGTGAATAGCCTCTGTCCCAAAGCTGTTGTTTCACACTCGCAGCAGGAGAGCCTGGGTTTTCCTCAGACACAATCATTGTTGGACTATCTATCAGACGAGCCGGATAACAGTCCCCGGCTGAGCGTCAAAAGGATCCCAGCAGGTCCTAATGCTTTCTGCCAATAAGCAAAGACAATAAGCAGTGTGCAGTATTTCTTCGCAGTTAGTGATGTGGTTCACAAACAAAGACATTTGGCAATACTGAGTGACTGTGTGCAAGAAAGCAAAGAATAAGTGTTTTTCAGTTGTCTACTGATGTGACTCCTCTGACAAAAGAATGATGCATTACAGAAATAAATAAAACAATTTATTTACTACTGTGTTACTGATTTAAGTCCTTATTTGATTTAATATTTTGAATAAGAAAAGGGCCATTTTTAGTTTCCAGACAACTCTGTCCCAGATGGTATTCTGTATTTGATGCCAACTTACGTGCAGTGATTTTTTAGTTAAGGGGGGATTTGCTCCATTCCCCTTCCTGCTTGTGAAGAACTCTTCCAGTTTGTTGAGCTTTTTGAGTGTGCTGGAGGTGGGATTCACAAAAGAACTGTGAAATACTTCAAAATAAAAGTGATCTGCTTTCTGATACTTTCTTGAGGTCTTTTGCAAAACCAGACTCTGTTGCGGGTGTCTTTGTCATGTCTTATTGCTCATGTTTGCAAGTCAAGTGCTTGAGGGATTGAGGTTGGCTCCAAAAGTGAATCGAGCCCAACTTAATAGCATTAGAAACTATGTTTACAGCCGGGTATCTCTATGGATAGTTTCTCCCCTCACTGCAACTATATTGTGGGTGTTTCTTTTTTTTAAAACCATCCATCTATGCACTATTAAGGCTTACACATAAGGGTATGGCTTTTTGACAGGTATACCAGCATAGAGAGCATGTGTTACATACTACTTTGGACCTCTCCAGCTGTTTTTAAAAAAATGAATAATCTGACAAATACTTTTTTTGTTGTCGACTGTATGGCCTGCTTTATTTTTTTTTCTGTACTTTTAAGAAATTGTTTGCGTGGGGTTGTGAGTCAGCGGGCTTTACCGCTCCTGTGAGCTCTTCCTGCAGATTCCCAATGGATCTCTGGCTTTTGCACTCACTCTCCATCAGCTCATCACCCACCTGTATATTTAAGGACTGTCTCAGTCACCCACTCTTCACTTGTACAGCTTCAGCTGTTTAAGCACATCCAGGCTCATATTAGTGTTTTGTTCATGCTTTCCTTGGTGAACTTACCTTCATCTCTCTTCTCTGTGTGTCAGCCATTTGTCAGCCAACTTCCTCAAGAGCAAACCCCCTCTGGATCTCCTTCTCTGAAAGAAATACCCACTTTGGGAAAATTCATCACCAACCAAATACCCCTGGTCCATTGCTTCAATTTCAGTTTGCAGTAAACCTTTTAAAAGACACTAGCAAAAGACACTAAAAAGACACTAGCACTAATTAGCAGTTATGTGTGTCTATCCATTGCAAAACTACAGGTTATAGAAGCAGCTTGCTGGCATTGGCTGATAACTTAGCACTCACTTCTGGTGGCAGCCAAAACACTAATTCTGAGACTCCAAAATTCAGAGCCCCAAACTAATGTGTCACAGTCAGTTACGACACCATGAGGGCCTTGCCTGACTGTGAAACACTGAAATTTCATGGCCTAGTACATGTTGTATGTTCTTGACAGGCCCAAATTCCATCTACAGCTCCTCAATGCCCACCTATTACACATGTGCAATAACGTAGAACTACGTCTTGATGCATGCTCAATCATCCAGGTAAGTAAATCCCAAAAGGTTGGTTCTGTTCATCTGGACGCAATGTTTTCAATGAAACGTTTTGTCACTCCAAGTGACTTCTTCCAAGTGATATCTTCAAGAAGATGCTTGGATGAGTGACTTATCTGGATGATTGAGCATGCATCAAGACATTTTAACCCACCCAGCCTAAAGCTAGTACGTCAGTATGAGCAAACAGCATGTAATATGGCTGACTACAGGAACCACCTGAGACTCAGCCTCACATGCAGACAGAACAGGATTACGCCTAAAAGTCTGCAAATTAGCTCTTCAGTTAAGGGCCTCTGAGCAACTAAAATCCTCCAGAAGACACAGCACCAGCCAGTTTGAATTCACTGAGCACCACACGAGAAGTCTAAGACCAGGCAACAAAGGAAGTTTTACTTACTTGTTGTGTGTCGGAAACCACAGCGGCCAGAAGAGAGGATGCCACGCCGAGGATGTGGACAAATGGGTGAAAAATTTGTCTGACAGACAGCTCATCCAAGCAGAGAAAAACCTCCTTGCAAAAGGCTTGACCTTTGATGTGACTCCGAGACAAATTCCACTAGTGGAACTGATCACAGCCACAGAAACAGCAATTTGAAATAACAACATTGCAGACGTGGAAGCAGAGCAACTACAGATGAAAGTTTTGGCCTGTCTCAGCAATGCAAAGTCCCCAGCGTCCAACATCAGCATGGTGGAGAGGAAGGGACTCACATCTCTTAGTAATGACAACAACATTATCATCCTTCCGGCAGATAAAGGCAGGTGCACAGTTTTGCTAAACCAGAAAGATTTTCAGTGTTGTTACTGCTCATTGACGAAAATAATTATGAGCCTTGAAACAAGACCCAGGAAGTGGTTACAGGAAGAGGGTGATAGATTGACAAACAAGACAATGGCATTGACCGGACCTCATACCACAGGCTATACCCAGGGGAAGCTACACCAAGTCTGTATGGTTTACCAAAGATACATAAACAGGTTGTACCTTTAAGACCAATTGTCTGTGTGATCAACTCGGACACCTATAACATCTCGGAGTTTTTGGCTTCAATCCTCAACCCGCTGGTAGGCAGCTCTAAACACCACATCCACAACACCTTGGATTTTGTTGAGAAGGTGAGAGACGTCATTATGGAGGCAGATGAAACAATGGTCTCGTACAATGTTGCATCTCTCTTCACTTTGTTCCAGTCACTTAAGTGTTGGAGGTAGTTCCTAAGAGATTACAGGATGACCCCAAACCTCAGCAACAGGACTACTCTCAGCATCAACCAAGTGTGTTTGCTTTTGGAACTGTGTCTTAGTTCCACCTTTTTCACATGCAAGGGTCAGTACTACAGGCAGAAACATGGGTGTGCCGTGGGTTCCCCAATTTCATCTATTGTGGCCAACTTATACATGGAAGAAGTGGAAAAGAGGACTTTGTCATCCTACCCTGGAATACAACCAAGTCATTGGTTCAGGTATGTGGATGACACCTGGGTGAAAATCAAATCTCAGGACGTACCACAATTCACGAATCACATTAACTTAGTGGACCATCAAATCAGATTCACCAGGGAGGATATGAAAAGTGGCAGGCTAGCCTTCTTAGCCTGTAAGATTTCCATCAGTAATAGGGGACCTCTGAAAGCTCATGTGTACCGTAAACCTACGCATACAGATCAGTATTTAAGGTTTGACTCTCATCATCCACTGGAGCACAAACTGGGTGTCATCAGGACGCTACAACATAAAGCAAACACCATCCCCACAGAGACAGCACCCAGGGAAGCAGAAGAACATAATGTCAAGAAGGCCCTGAGTAAATGTAGTTATCCCAGCCGGACATTTGTCAAAGCTGAGAAGGCACCTAAAGAAATCTCCAGCTGATTCAGAAGAGAAGGACAACCGCTGCCTAAGCAAAAACCTTTAGGGATCCCATATGTGTCAGGAGTATCTGAACAGTTCAGATGCATTTTTTCTAAACACAGAGTCTCCGTGACTTTTAAACCGAAAAAAATACGCCAAAAATTGGTCAATCCCAAAGATCAGGTCTCCAGACACAAAAAGAGTAATCTAGTGTACGCTGTTAAGTGCCAGGAAGGTTGCCATGATTTATACATCGGGAAACCAAACAACCTCTAGCTAAGCAGATGGCACAACACAGAAGAGCTAACTCGTCAGGCCAGGACTCTGCAGTCTATTTACACCTACAGGCCAGTGGACACTGTCAATGATGAGGATGTACACATCCTGGACAGGGAAGAACGCTGGTTTGAGCGGGGAGTCAAGGAGGCCATTTACGGGAAAAGGGAAAGACCATCTCTGAATCGAGGATCAATTGGTCATTGATAAGTGGTCTTTGATAAATGTTGATCAATGGTCTTTGATCAACAAGCTTTGATCAGTGGTTGTTGATCAATGGTCATGACAATTTGCATATTAATGATCAAGGAACTGACCTTCCAGCCCATTGTTCATTCAGTGGGCTGGTTTCAGTCATTGTGCAAATGTAATGTTTATAAGGTTGGTGAAACCTGCAGTGAGCTGAGACTGAAGAAGTCACTTGGATGAGTGACGAAACGTTTCTCCCATTGAAAACGCTACATCCAGATGAACAGAATCAACCTTTTGGGAATGTAGAACTACAACATCTGTGCTCAAAGTTCATGCAGCGATCTTTTCAAATCCTTTTCCCGCTGCACCCTAAGCATGGAGAAAAAGAATTGATGGAAAAACAAGATACCAACCAACCTGAAACATTTCGGCGATTAACTGTGTGAAAACTTCAACTACCAAACAAGTTGTTTCTGCCTAAGGACCCGATGTTCCATCGTCTCACTCACAAGAAACAGATCATACTGCAGATTGGATGCATGAAGAGGCAGATAGAGTGCTATTCTGAGGAGTGGAAAGATCATAACATGCAGTAATTGCATAAACCACAATGACGATCTTGTTTAAAGATATTTAATCACAGTCATCAGACTAATCAGTTATACTTTATCAGTCTTTTAGTATCCAGCAGCTTTACAACCTTCTAAGTTTTCATCTCGGCCCTTGCTTTGCTTTTAGAAGCTTGTCATGCTAAAGAAAAATTACAGGGTTTGGTTGCGTCTGTGTCAAATCACTTCACAGTAAGCTTTCACTCTTCATTCACTCAAAGAAGCTTTTTATGCTCCAAAGTGAAGCCTTTTAAAATAGTGAGCAGACAATAAGTCTGAAAATACTGGTTTTGTGTTTTTGAGTGGAAAGCTTTTGCTGTGATCACTTCTTATTTTGTCTGATGACTTTGAAATCACAGCAACTATTTTACTGACATCTCAGCTAGGAAAAATGATTCACTGGCAGCACTGCAAAGTGCCCGACATGGGCTGAAAGCTGCGGCGCACGCTCATGAATGTTAATGCTTGGAAATAGGACATCTCCTGATGAGATGATGCAAATCAATACACTGCTGGTGTGCACACACTTACATACAAGAGAAAACAATGCAGGTGTAGCAATGGATAACCCGACATTGTCTTACCCATCGCTACTCAGGAGGACTCATGTGTGAGTCATGATCAAATCATTATTTCCCACTTAAGGAAAGAAAGAAAAACTGTCATTATGAACAACTCAGCAATGATTTTGCTGGTATTAAACACAATATATGTAATTATGGAGAGCTGTGGGGATAGGTTAATTGGAAAATCTAAAATTGCCCATAGGTGTGAATGCGGTAGTGACTGTGAGTGTGAATGGTTGTCTGTCTATGTGTGTTAACCCTGTGACAGACTGGCGACCTGTCCACGGTGTACCCCGCCTCTCGCCCAAAGACAGCTGGGATAGGCTCCAGCCCCCCCGCGCCCCTGAAAAGGATAAGCGGCTGCGAATGGATGGATGTATAACTAAAGACATGTTGTAAAATTTAGTATTCAACTATGGTACTGTGCAAAAGTCTAGAGTCACCTGCATTTCTTTACATTTTGCTTCCATACTTTTTAAAGTCGTCTTGAGGAATAATTCTCCAGGTTTCTGAAGGGCTTTCAATTTTTTTTTTTTGGATAAAGGCTGCTTTTTCACTCATTTTCAGTCCAGTCCTTGTATGTCAATCTTTTAAGGAGCAATGTTTTATGGCTGTGTTGAAGAATAATGGTGATAATACACTGCCTGGCCACCTGGATTTAACTAAGCAAATAGGTACAAGCCTCATCTTTGCACAATTACTGCATGGGCGATTATCTTTCAGCTGGCAACAAGTTATTTAATCCCAACTGGTGCCATGAGTTGTTTCTCATGTCATAAACAACCATATCGAAAGACGCATGATCACTTAAACATTTGGTGAAATCAAATTGGAGAAAAACAACAGTAGAACTCAGGGCTATGTTTAATAGTAAAAGTAAGAGCCTTTCCACACGCACAATGCGAAGG